>WTSP01019245.1:43748-80380 GCA_025331215.1 Actenoides lindsayi | reverse complement strand
TTGTTGAAGGTGGAATGTTACCTGCCTTTGATGGTACAGAGGCCTCATCGTGGCGGTAGGTTTAAAATAGTTTCAAAGGAAGACTCCTTGTATTCTTTTTCTTTCTTTTTTTTTTTTTTTTTTTTTTTTTTTTTTTTAACTCAAATTGCTTTAGATAGGAATTCAGTTTTGAAAGCATAGGTTCTGAGTGGTAAATCAAGGGCAGGAATTTTTGTACAAACCTTCTGAAACTTCTTAAATATGAGTAGGAGGATTCTCACCAGAACACATGAGAATATAAATCACTATGCATTAGAACATGGTAATTTTTCCATCATGACTTACTACTGCCTTTTGTTATGCACAGCTTCATAACAAATCTCCAGTCAACAACAGCCTGAGCTACTTATACTTGTGCAATTGCTCCCACGTGGAATTCCACTGATTTCAGAAAAGTTAATGACTATCTACTAATTACATAAGTAACGGTCACACTTTATCCCACTGGATGTGAAATTTGATCCCTAAAATCTAGTAAGAGTATTACCCAATATTATTAGTAACGCCAGCCTGTAGACGAGACGGCGAGATGTATCTAAGCTAGATGGGTAGGTTAGAAGTCTAACTTCGAGCTAGTCTAACCTCTGTAGTCAACAGAAAGGAACAGACATCTCATGAGACAAATTAGTCTCCCTGTAACGCCAGCACAAGAGTTGAGCCCATTCCTGCATAATAGTAACTCACATAATTAACTGTCTAGTCATTAACTGCTGCACATAGTCGGACTCCACATGAGAATAATTATACGCTCACAAACGTTGTTTGGGATCAGGCTCCTGCTAGCTTGTGTTCTGTAAACTTGGATTCCTAAGTTAGGATAAGAGGTATTGAAATCGACCTTGGGATGTGTGCAGTCCTCTCCAAGGAGTGTAAGGAAAGCCTCAGCACAGACTGGGCACCTGTTGGGTGTCTGAAGTTCAGCAAGATGAATTCCATTCACTATTAGTGTCTTCAGTTGCAATCCCTAATAAATGCTAGAACACTGACAACTTATTCACACAGTGGTTTCTTTCAAATACTTTGGTCCTAGATGAAAGTAGTTTTCTGTCAGTAGCAACAACATCTCAAACCTGTCTTCCTAAACTGAATTATAATATTTGGTTATTCTCATCAATAATGTCAAAGCAAAATAAACAGTGAGGAAAAGCTCAAATGATTATCTTTGTTAAGTACTTCATTTCTTACGATTACTAACTAAAGATAACTGGAGGATTAGGAAATAAAGGAAGCACTAAGGCCATCACACTCGATGTTGAGCCTGGAAAGTGTTTTAAACATTAAAACAACGTATAAATGGTCTTACAGCCACCCTCTGCTGGTAGAGACCCACAAGTACAGTGGACTAGCAGCTAGAGCAACCTCTGCGGTGCATTTTGCAGCACCATGTAGTATGTGGATACATTGAAGACTTCAGTCAGAGGTGTGACCCGTGTGGTGTTGGGGAGACAGAGGGACCGAGCCCCTCTCTCTGACTGTTAACATTACAGGGTGCCAGGGGTTCTGTGATGGGGGGAGCTCTGCCATTCCCTCACTCCCATTGCAGCTGCATCCAACCCAGGTTTAAACTTACACCCACATCCCTAGGAGAGTAGATACAAAGCGAAGGATTTATGACTGCTAACGTGACCTGTGTTCTCTTTGCTGCTCTGTAGGCAAAACGGATGGGCTAGTAAACCACAAACCCTGCCTGAACACTGACTGTGTAAGCGTGTGCATGCATTCATTTTATTTAAAATAAAATGCAAATCTAATGTTCCCATTTTGAAAATCAGGGCTCCTTTTATGTTTTTCCCCATTTTCTAAACAAATAACATAAAGCCACATTATGTGAGCATATCCAACAGTGCCACAAACTGGCTATGAAAATGGATGAGTAGTTAAAACTGTTTCAAGAAGTTACATATTACGTATGGAATAAGTATATTAAAGGGGGGGGAACCCTTTAGAAGTACTGTTAAGTATTTGATTCTCCTCTTTAAAGCATTGTCAACTACTTTTCCAAGGGATAATAGTTTTTAGACAGAACACTCTAGGCATAATATTGTAAGAAGGGTTGGGTTTGTTCAGCCTGCTGACAAGTTTTTGCGCTGCTGTATTTTAGTGGCGACTAGTTGGTCCCCAGCAACACCACCATGGCTCTGCATCTTCACTGGGTACTGCAAAATGCACTTCTGCCTTCGCAGTATTTGAGGCATTTGGCTGTAGAGATCTATTTATCCTCAGGCGTATCAGTTTAGGAAATGGAAGGTGCTACTGAAATCTTTAAAATGCAAAGGTTAAAAAAATATGAAACTCAGCACATGGAGGGCACTTTTCATCAACCCTTTAAGTGTTATTATAGCTCTTGCTCTCACACTCCTCCCCCACTCCGAGATTCAATGGGAACTGGAAGAAAGCTTTTGTCCCAGAAATACGAGATGCTGGAGTAGCATCAGCTAGATATTCACACAGATGTCCTCCAGTGCAAAACATGGTCCCGAGGCGTAAAAGATTTGATCACTGAATGTACCAGGAGATGATCCAGGTCCTCTGAAGTTTAAGCTCAGTAACTCATGTAGTTTGTTTGCTATTCAAATTTTCCTGACTTACCCAATGTGCATACATGCATCTGTAATATTTAATATGAAACACCTACTAGGAAATGTCATTTATGTATCTTTGCATAAAATAGTCATATTTGTACAAAATGGAGAAACGTAATTGATTGTAAGTTACGAGTAATATGTAGGGATTCGCTGGGGCTGATTCATCTACTGAAAAAAAAAAAAAAAAGGGGAAATGGGTCAAACCTGTTCTTCCCATCAACACCTGTTCCTAAGGACCCTTGGAAAAAGTGTAGAGCCACCTTCATTCACATTGTGAGCTGCTCAGGGCCTTCTTACTCAGCAGAGCATTTCAGAACCCTAACACAAGATTACCACGATGGGGCCATGGAAGAATATCTGATCATGGTGCCACGAAAGAGAAGACCAAGTCACGTAAGATGCTTTGTCAAATTTAGCAGAGGTCACACACAAGACTCTACAAAGGTATTTCTTGGACCTTGTCCACATTAATGTCCACTTTGCTACAAACTATGTAGGGATCTGAAAAAAAGTTCATCTGATGGCATGCTAAGATACATCCAAGCCTCCTCTATCTAAAGACTGCTTGTGCTAAAGAGCCATATTAGAGCAGTTGTTATCAAACATGAATGGGAATGAGCTTCACTTAGGGGGACAAAGAAGCCATGGGTACAGAAAATGACAAAGGCAGAAGATAGCATGTCTTGAGATTGGCATCCCCTCACCTCCTCCACCACAGGTTGCTGCTGTCCCACCACTCAGGGCAGGGGGTGGATGAAGGACGGTATCTCATCAGACCCCTGTACCAGCTCTGGAGCTGTTCAGGACATCCCAATAGATGAGAAGGAAAGGAGGGCTCTTTCCTCCAAGCTTTCTTTTTTCTTCTTTATAATGATGGGATGCAGTAGCTGGAATTATGTGGCCACTGGAATCACCAGCTGCACACAGCTGAACAAACAAGGACTTATCCTTGGGCTTCTCACACACGTCAGGGCATAACCTACAGATGGAACACTGAGTCTGATGTACTATGTCTGTGTAACAGGGAAATACTACCGAAAAAGGAAAATAAACTGTAGAGGGTCTGTCTGAGCTGCTTTTCCCCATCCAGCCCTTGTGCTGCAGTACTGGGAGCTGGAGGGTGTTGATAACACACCCGTGTTATGACTGCCAGTGCTCACATGGCACCAGAGGCTGGGGGGGCAAGATGGGGGAGGGGATACAGCCAAGCTGAGCTGACCAGTGGGATATTCCATACCATATGATGTCAGCTCAACTATAAAGGGAGGGGGCAGGAGGAGGATGTGGGGCCATTCGGCTTGTCCTCCGAGCAACTGCTGTGTATTCTGGAGCCCTGCTTCCTGGACTCGGCCAGACATCGCCTGTGGACGGGAAGTAGAGAATAACAACTTTGTCTATCATAACCCACGGCTCTTTTCTTTTTGTCTTATTCTCTCCCTGCGTGCTGTGCCAACGGAGGTTGGGGGGAGTGACAGAAGGGCTTGGTGGGCACCTGGTGCCCAGCCAGGGTAAACTCACCACAAGAACAAAGTTTGGAAAACCTCTATGTTGGCACAAAGCCTCCCTTAACACCTATATACTAGCTAGAAACAAAAGGGTGGCCAGACGTGAGCAAAACAATGCCCTGCCTTCCCTGCTATGTCACTGACTGCCGAGCATTAAATTCAGGGAAGACTGCATCCCACAGAGGTGAACATTACCTGGAGGTTGTGCACGTAAAGCACTACCATAGTGCAGGGAAAGTTCAGGATGCATGTTTCCTCTGGGAGGACTAAGACTGGTAAATCAACTGCACCCAAGTGGCAGACCCACCCATACCAGAAAGCATGACTATTACACAGAGGCCAGCGTATTCTGAACCCAGAATCGTGGCTGTCATGATTTGTACCTAAATTTACCTTTAGATAACAGAGAACTGACTACAGCAAAAAAAGCTATGATATTTGAGATACCATCAAATGCACATGAATGAGGGTGCAATGCCACTTGGAATGAATGGCAGCAACGTTATCCGTTCTGGAGAGCTGCAACACTTCAGTGTTGACAGAAACTTGTGAGAGACCCCACACGTACCTGCTTCCACAGCCAACCATGTCACATGCCTCCATACTCATGACAAGGCTAATCCACAGCCAAATAACCATGTCAAGGATGAGTTTAAAAGACAGACACGATTAGAAATTTTAACAAAATGATTCACACAAACTGTATTTGTTGGGCCCAGACTATCATGTTTGATCTGTTCTCAAGAGGGAACAGCTACTCCATCCCAGGAGTCTGTTGGCAACACAGAGCTCCTCTGTTTTTCTGTGATTCCCCCTGACTTATTAATGTAAAATTGTTACTGTAATAATTATTTATATAAATATATGCAATGATGTATATAAATGTATTTAAATATATACATACATGTCTGTATTTCCAGGTATGTATTTATACATACATTCACACTATAAACCATGTGTAAATTATTATTGTCTAAATTAAATGTATTTTATTGTTTATAAGGAAGCGTACGCAAATTAATGTTCATTGGACCTACTAAAATAAAGTGTCTTTTGTCACCCACTCATTTCCAGGAGGTAGCATTGTGACAATGGTTGCTCCAGTCACAATCTACCCTGGAGAGGAGCTTTCAGCAGGCAGGAATTTGCAGGAGGCTAAATGGACCTCACCCGTAAAGTACAATTGCCCTTCATCCCCATTGAGACATAGTACCCCCTTGGCTGGGCAACGCCCTCCTGCCAATTCACATGAGGATTGAGTCTGCCTCTACTTCTCATTTGTTTTTCCAGAAAGGTTAGCAACAGCAATGAGCTAACTCTTAGGGGATGCAATTACTATTTTAGCCAACATTTGCTAAAGCAGGGCATATACAGTGAAACAGCTGCCACTGCATCATCATCCTCATCAGAGGACAACATTCACCATTATCAGAACAGGGGCAGTAAATCATATTTGCATTGTTAAGAGTTCACAGTAGCAAAGCTGACCACTCATATCAGGAGCACTGCAAAAATGTTTATGTGGAAAACTGAGATTAGGCTTTTCATCTATTGTATGAGACAGTTTAGTACCTAATTCTCTTTTTTGCAGATCTACTCTGCAATTAAATAGTAGAGGGATATTTAGCTATGTGTGCAGGGTTAACATACAACTCCCTAAGTGCGAGAAATTTATTCCATCCTGAAAGAATGTTCTCATACTCTCTGTAACAGTCAAAACCCCTCAAATTTAGGGGAAAACTGTTCTACACCTACTCCAGCTCTCTTCTCCCACTGGAATTTGTCTGGACTACATCTTGCAATCACCAGTCCTGCTTACAGACATTAGGGTTTCTCAAGCTTCTGCAACCTGGTCAGAAAGTTATACATAAAACCACGTGGCTGGGTCATGAGACTTCAGCAGAGAACATGGTTAAGAAAAGCATCCATGTGCACAAGTGACACCCTGCTCTTGCTGCTCCTCCCCTACAAAATAAACTGCATCGTAAGATGCAACATTGAATGAGACAGAGGCTTCAGCAGCAAGCCTGAGAACTTTTGACTTCTGATGTGCACCTGGCCACCTATTTTTAGTGCCATGTTGCAAATGCTCTAAACCAGGTCACTAATCTTATCGAGGTTTTAGAAAGCTGCACTACGAACCTCCTCTGCTTCCACCCTGAGCCCCAGAAAAGCACACAATGGGCAGGGAGTGTTCACCAACAGCCCAATGAAGACGCAGATAGCTTACTGTACTGCTAGATAGTTGTGTTGGCACGAAAGGAAACGGTGTAGGGTGGCACAGAAAGGCAAGGGGCAAAAGATAACACCAAACTCCTTAAGCCAGCAATGCCACCATAGCCTCTGCATCACGCAACTGTATTTTCCAAGAGCGCAAAGCAGTGAGCTCAGGTAGCAGGCCTTCTGGGAACACGCCCCAAAAGGGCTTTCATTGATACAAAACTCCGATACGCATGAATGCAGAGCTGAGGCATAGTCATACTTTGAGCAAAGTGGCTTATGTCACCAGCTCCGTGCCTCTCTTGCTGGTTTTAAAAAACCTCTCCTCCGTTGCACCACGTCAGACCTATTAAGCCGCAAAAAAAACCCATGTCTTTCTCCCCTTGAGAGCCCCGGGTCTTGTGTATGCAGAAAAACAAGGTTCAGAAGAGATTCTGGGTCATGCAGCTCAGGAGTGATTGATCCCAACCTGTCAATTTTTAAATCTTTGCAAGAGCAGCAGAACGCTCCCTATTCATGAAGCTGTGAAACAGGAAACCAAGGGCTGTAAGAGTAGCCATGGAATTTATCGTGAGGAAGCAGGCTTGTGTAAACCTGACCTATGCAGACTGAGGCCAAGATGTAAAGGTTAGCTACTTACTAGCACTCCACTAAATTGCATCCTTGGGACGCTGCATGGAAATAACTTGACAGAACGGAGCAAGTGAAACCACGTGAGCGGAAACTTGGCCAGGAATCTGAGATACTTACTGTTGGTTCACAGTTTTCCCAGAAGAGGTATTTGCAGAGAAACGACAAAAAACCAAACCAACCATTAGGTTGTGGGAAAGAGCCAACTATGTACAGAAATGCTAAAAGTTTAGGCAAACAGCAGAGTCCAAGGTGAGGAAGAAGAGCAAACCCAGGGAATTCTGGTACGGGAGACACTATCAAAACAATGCTGTTCCTGGAGCCGTGTTCTTTGTCACAGTGCAGCGTTACTTACCCAAAAGGAAATGATTTGTGTGCTGTAAGGAACGTTCCGACTGCAATACTGTTGTTTAGGTACTCACACTGCCAAACCTTGTCTTTTAAGCTGAATCATATAGGAAGCAATGTTTAATTTTGCACTACTGCATCCAAATAGCAGGAGAACCTGAGAGCACCAGCACGTGTAACTAGGCGCGCCAGTGTATCCATTTATTCCTGGGAACTTCTCAAAAAATAAATAATGGTGCATAATTTGGCACAAAATTCCAGTTGTTAAATTTTCACCTCTGGTTATGGCTTTCATGCTCTCCGTGTCCAATGCTTTTCCCCTAGGAACTTTACAACAAAAACAGGGACAAGGAACAGCACTGGAAGATTGCCATAACTGAAGTCTCACATTGCCTTTGTCACAGCTTTCATCATTTCCCAAAATGTATTATTTTCACAATGATATTTTTAGTGGGCTTGTTTTTTCAGTAGTTTATGTGACCCTTAAAAAAAAAAAAAAAAAAGAGTACCCTGTTGTGCGTCCCCCCCTTTCTGTGTTTTTAAAGAAGTAAAACCCGGTACCATGATAGAGGATTTCTTAGTTCATGGTCTACTTGACTGGCACAGACATGCACATTGGGTGAAGGGTGTCAGTTACCAACTCAGGCTTACCACAACAAAACAAATATAGATCTTCCCAGGATTAGCAGCAACTGACATCCACACATAGTGTAACGTCGGTGCGGTACCCCACCTGCTTTATGTAATACAGGGTTCTAGCAAGTTTTGTACTGAAGAGGGCAGTGCACACACGAAGTCTGAGCCAGCCCAGCCCAGGCCAAGCATTTGCTTGCTCCACCCACATTGCATATATCAAAGCCAGAACACGGGCAACCAAAGGATTTACGCTCGGCCTTGGAGCCCACCTGAGTCATGTTTGTGTACTGGCCTCCCTCAACCCATAGCACGGGAAGGCTTCTTGACTTTAGAGCCCTGCTGCAACTGGCCACACAGCTCTGCAGAGTTAGGTGGACTAAGTTTACATCAGGAAACACTCATTGGATGAAAACAAAATTGTTTAGATGGTTCTCAACTGGATAGCTGCATATATGCTCCTGAGAAATGTGGTGGTGCCTACAAAACCCTGTGGTATTCAGTGGCCACCTCACCTTAACAAGATGTAGCTAAGGAACAGCTGCAGAATATAACTCAACTTTTGAGTGTCCTCTGTTCAACAAGTCTCCCCCACTACCAGTGTGCCTTCCCAAGGAAGCTTCCCACAACTTAAGTCTCCTGTACTCAAAATACCTGCGGTTGTTCCAAGGCTCGCCACAGTGCCCTCCCTGACTAGTACTTTTACTCCCCTACTCTGATCCCCTTCTCCAATATCTACAGTAATATTAATTTACCAATACAAGAGTGTTAAAAGTTGTGGAAGAAACTTGAGTTTTTCTCTCTATTAAAAGGGTAGTTCAGATACCAGTTCTTATGAACCCACAGATCTCCAGTACCCTGCACATCCTATCCTGTTGTGTAACTGCTATTGAACTGATGCCATGCTTCAGTTGAAGAACATGTCCATGCTTCCTGAAGAGGTTCTTGACTGCTCTTAGAACACTCTCCTTGTGCTGAAAGATACAAAAAGAAGTTAACACTTTGTAATTAGTCACTGGAATTCTTTTCAGAGCAGCTCTCCAAACGTGTTGGCTATGAAGGGAACACCAGGTTTGTCCAGAAATTAGCAGCTGCCTCCCCTCAATTTCATTGAGAATACTTAAAAGCTTTCTACACTTACCTGTTTTTCCAAGCTCTCCCCGTTTAAGGAAAAAGTAGACAACACAATGCATTTTTCTGTATTAAGATACTTAGAAACAAGAAGGAAGTACTTGCATATTCTACCCAGCTAAATCCACTCTCTCACCATTCACCTTGCAGCTCCGCTAACTCTTTGGGAAATAGCTCCATGGGAGACCATTACAAATAAGAAACCTTCATAGCAGCTTCTTCAGCCTCCAGAATCTGACCAGTAACTTCGATGCGAGAGTTTATGACCTTCCTCCACAGGCTTCGAAGTAAGCAGTTAGTTGGTCAGCAAGACTTCAACTCTACTCCTTCCCCCAATGGGACTGCAGACAACTACGTTTTATAGCTGGAATAATAGAAAACAGGATTTAAAACCAAAACTTACAAGACCAGCATAGATTGCACGGATCACCCTTGGAAACCGTAGCCCACTCTGTTTCAGTGCATATGTAAACCTTTTTACCCAGCTAGTTTTCACATTGGGTATTTGCAAGAACTGAGACAACGCCAACACCTTCCTGCACTGACATGGATGGTGACACCATGACAGCAGACCATCAGATACCTTAAAAATCATTACCACGTATTTGTACGCTTGATCTCATAAACTCGTGGATTTGTCATGCGGACTCACGAGTTGGACTTTGTATACTACCCACCAAAGGCTCAAGTTAAAACACCCAAATTCTTGGAAGTTTTCACCAAGAGCAAGAACTTGACAGAAACAAAAGCTGACATATGAAGCCAGGTTACCAAATATGAACTTAGATTAAGCAATTTCTTCTTTGAGCAAAAGGCATCACACATTACTACTTATCCTCATATTCCACATCCCTCCTGTGGGGTCTTCCAACTGCTTCTTCTGGTCTTCTGCCCACTGGATAGTTGCTTACCTCAGACCACTGTGACCAAAATCACTTTAGTAACAAAGACAACCCATAGTTTCTGCAGTGTAAGGTATCAGCAAAGTAGTTCAAGTATAGACAGTATCAGCTTCACAGGCTCAGGACCATACAGACACTGAAGTTTTCTTTACCAGTATGAAACCAGAGCTTACCCCTGTATTTAAGAAATGACAAAAGCAGGCTTTCAATTCTATCGTCACCTTATGTCTTTTCATATGAAATGCTGAGACAATGCCTATTTCTGCAAGAGGACTGTAAGCTTCTTGCGGATCTTGCAATTAAGACCTGTTGGGTCAGAAGACACTTGGACATTAGCACTTTCAGATGAACAGAAAATACAAGTTTGAGTCATGTAACACAGGTTTCACCAGTAACATCTCTGACAAGTATCAGACACCCCCAAACTGACAAAAGTGAACTACAGACACATACAAAACTCATTTACTTGTCTCTTGCATCAAGCATTCCTTTGGGTAGTTTCTGAAGTCAATTCCTTTTTTTTTTTACATTTCAATTTGCTACAGCAACTCTTAGCTGAGACATCAGTGGCATCTACATCTTCTGATGCAGAAAAATGGTATAAACAATGAAATAAAATAATCTGTAAAGCAGGATATATCCTTGTCTCCTCCTGAGCAACAGCACTGAAACAAGGGAGGAAGGGTGGGAGGGGATCAATGCAGCTGAAACCAATTGTTTCTAAACCAATTTAAATAACAAAGCATACCGTCATTAGGTCAGCAGACTTTTCGTGGATGAAGATTTCACATACATGTTTTCTGAGAGTTATGGGAAAAGACAGCCAAGCACCCCCACAATCATCCCACTGCAATACTTACCATCATTACTTGGTATCAGCTGCACAGATATATGCATAGGCTTAAAGTCTACGGTGGGCAACTGTTGTGACATGCCATCATGCCATTGCCCCTTTTTTTCACCCACAGCACACCTAATCTAAAGGTATCTGTGTAGAGAAGGATCAGAAGTAGGAAATAAATAAAAGGGGCTCTACTTCCAATTCAGAATTCTTCAGAAGTGTACAACTATTACTGAAAGTTATAGCAGCAACAGAGCATTATGCTCCCTCCACTCCTTTTCTTCAGTGGTGAGTATGCCAAAGCTGGACAAGCTGGGGCTGAGGTGAACCACCTTCTGTCCCAGGACACCAGACATTTTACAGGAAGGCAAGCCACTGGTTCAGATCCTTTAACTGGAAAGAGATGGATTTAAAAAGATAGAAGAATGGCAGCATTGCTACAATATCAACAAGTTTTGAAAGGCTGCAAGGTTCAGGTTAAGTAAATGCATCACAGAACATCTCGTAACATCCTCCCTCCACCATTCAAGTGTATCTTGGGGCAAACAGACTACTGGATCAGTGTAGTTACTGTCAGGTGATATCCTGAGCAAATGCATAGTACTTACCTCCAGGAGGAGCCAGAGTATGAAATAAAAACTTTTAACCCCAATTTTTTCCTGAGCTATACCACTACCGGACTTTAGCCATGACTTCTAGTGAGCCTGTGAAACTCTTCACAACTCTTCAATGGAGTATCTTCTTGAAATAATACTTTATTTCACAGGAATCTGCTGTAACTAGAAACAGTGTTATTTCACAAATCATACAATACTTTGAGTGCCCTTGTTTCTAGTTCTGAGCAAAGATCTTCCACACATTATTTCAAGGAACTCCTGTCCCCTTAAACGTAAAATAAATGTAAGTACTCTCCTCATTTGCCGATTGGATCACTTCCCATTCCCCGACACAGAGACTAGCACAAGCAGGGATATGTTCAGTACAGGAAAGACTACAGCTTGCTGCTCAAAATCTAGCCTACCCCCTCTACATCAGCCAGAAGGTATGCTGAAACTCAGACAGCACCTAATCGGCTGGCTAAGCTATGCCAATACTCGACAGCAAGCAAAGGTAAAAAAAAGAAGCAGGAAAGCAAGTTACCTCAGCTGTTCCCATATCATGCCGAGAGGTGTTAAACCATCTCAATCATTCAGCTTTTTCGAAGTTGACTTATGTCTCTGGGGGCATGATGAGGACAGCTGCCTTTACGAAGAAGCAAAGCTCCTCCTGCTGGTCACACTAAGCCACGTACCTATATCAGCCAAACACTACTAGTGCAGTTATCAAGCAGAAGCCGCAACCCTTAAACGAGCCCCAAACCAGCAAGCACATGCTGTCACCTACTGTGCGACAAGGGCATGTCCCAGTCTGCTCAGGGCCTACCCCACCAAGGCCAGGCCAAGAGTTCAGCCCTGCTCTTTAAGCAAGAGTCTCTACTTCATCCCAGGCAAGGATCAAACGCCTTGGCAGCCACAGAGCCCGCAGGGGGCTCCTCTCCCCGGGGGCCGGAAGAACCCCGAGGGCCACTAGAACCACCCCGGCTCCCTGCGCAACACTCCGCAGCCTCCCCCTCCAAAACTAGCGCCATCCCAGCCCCGTCATGTACCGCAGCCGCCTGCCAGCCTGCCCTGACAACCGCGACCAGCAGCCCCTTTCACGCCCTCCTCCCCCAGTTCCATCCACACACCCACCTCGTCTCCCGCGCCGCCGAGGCCTGCCCGCCTCAGGGCCCCGCTGCCGGGGGGCAGGGGTCCCCCTCCCGGCCGCAAAGGGGAACAAACTCCCACCCTCCACCCCGCTCCCGCCATGAAGAGGCACTGTCCCTCTTAAAAGCCAGTGAGCACCGAGGGTCAACCGGCCGCTACGCGATGTCCTTCACAACCCTCCACAACCCGCCGCGCCGCCTCAGCCATTCCTCAGCCTCCCCTGTCTCTCTCACCCCCTCACACAAGCTCTTCCTACCGCTTCAAGCCAAAACCTGACTCCCGCCCTTCCCCTTTTCCGACATCTTAACCCGGTTCCCCGGTCGCTCCTCCCGAGCTACAAGCGTCCCACGCCATCAACATGGCGGCCGCCACCACTACCTCCGCCTCCTCCTCCTTCTCTACCGTCTCCCTCTCGCTACCCACCGCGGCAGCGCGGCGCGGGGCCTGCCGGGAAATCGAGTCCGCACTCTGCGCACCACTGCGCGGCTGCCGCTCTTCAGAAACTACAAGTCCCAGAAGTCATTGTTGCCGGTGGTCGCCAGCCAATGAGAAGGCGGCGGTGCGGCCGTTCGCCCCGCCCCGGCGGGCGAGAGGGGTGATGTCATTGCCCAGCGGGCGGCCGCGGGGGCGCGTCGCCGTTCATTGTGCTCGGTCGGTGCTGCCTCCTGCTGCCGTTGCCGGCTACGGCGGGGGTGCCCGCTCCTGCTCCCGCTCCCCTCCGGCACCCCAGCACCGCCCCGGGCCGGTGCTGCTTCTGAACCAGCCCGGGAGGCTGTCCCGCACCGGGGGGGCCCTGCACCCATCCTCGAAGGGGGTCGCTTCTCACCGAGCCCCGCTGCACTCATCCCGGGGGGGGCTGTCCTGGCCCGAGGGGGGCTCAGCACCCATCCCGGGGGCTGCGCTGCACGGGGACGGAGGCTCAGCACCCATCTCCGAGTGGGCTGCCTTGCGTCCGACGCCGCTCTACCCATCCCAGGGAGCTGCCCTGCAGCGGGCGGGTGGCCAGCACCCATCGTCGGGGGAGCGGGCTGCCTTGCGCCCATCTCTGGGGACCTGCACTGCGTCGGGGGCGGCCCAACTCCTACCCCTGGGTGTGTGGCAGCTGCACTGCACCCAGCCCCGCTATCCCCATCGTGGGGCGGCCCGTGGCTGCCCGCCTTTTCCCGTCGCCGACCGCGTTCTCCCATCGCCGGTGGCCGGCTCCTGGCTCCCGCATCATTTTATGGTCGTGGAGAGGGAGGAAAAATCCCAAACCAGGTAAGTTCTGCACTCCTTTTCTTTTTTTTTTTTTTTTTTTGTGCGTTTTATCACCCGTTATTACATCCACCCCCCAGCCTCCCCCGTCTCCCGATGAGCTTCCCCGCACTGTGCTTTCCCCAGCGGGGAGAAGCGCTGCCGAGCGGGACTCCTCCGTCTTTCCCTGGCATCGCCAAAAAAGGCGGGAGGGAACTCCACATCCCCCTAAATCAGAGAAAAACCGGGGAGTTGAGTATCCTTTCCCTCGGGCCCGGTCGTCAGCTGCGTCCCCGCCTCGGTGGCACCTCCGCGGCCGCCCTGCGCGTCTCGCGGCCGCTGGGAAGCTCCCGCAACTTCGGGATGCGCCAGGCGTCCCGAAATAGCGCGGTCCTGAGCGGCGGATACGGCGGGGAGCCCTGTCCCGTTTGTCTTCCGTACTGAGTAACAGCGGGAAATAAGATGAATAATTGTTGTCGTTAAGTGTTGCTGAGCGCCTCTGAGACCCGGAGATCCTGGGCGGAGGAAAAAAAAGTCTTTTCCGAAGTCGAATAAGCGAGGTCTGGTTTAGGTTGGGTTTTGGGGTGCTGGTTTGCTACATAGTGCAGCCTCTGTGTTTTGACACCCTCCTTCTTCCCCTTTCAGCAAAATGAGTGGATTGGAGTAAAGCTGGCTGCATGCAGTTGATCCAGGTTTCTTTTCCAAGTCATTCCATGAGTATGCGTCTTAAAAACTGCCGGTTGGACAGCCTGATGGTTTATTTCAACTTCCAAACTATCACTCTGGTCTCTTTCCCCTTTATCGTAAATACACTAAGTGTGTGTGTTTTAAACTTTGTGAAAACTTTGTGGTCCAGCAGAGCTTCATTTTAGCGTGGCTTTTTTATTTATTTCCCTGTTACTTGCTGTTTGTGAAGTGTGGTTCAGATCTTTACTTGAACAGTGCTGTGATACTAGTGCAAGATACTAGATGGTTTTTTCTTTCCTTAGTGCATAATATTAGAAGGTTTTATCCCCTTCTATAACTACATTATTTCCGCAATTTCTTGCAGACCCCAGGCATATAATTTTGTGTCGGTGGCAGTGAAATGCGTGCGCACAGAGAGGGGTCCCGCTTGCCTCAAATCTGTCAGCATCTTTTAGTGCCTTTTAAAGTTAATCCGCTCCAAAGCTCAACTTGGAGGTTGTTCTGAGAATAGGAAGAGAGCGTGCAGCTGAGCTGATATTTTTTTATTCTCCACAACCCCCCCCCCCCCTTCCTTCTGCTGCCTATTTGCTTCTGCGCTTCTCTTGTGTAACTGGCACTGTGTGTCCTCTGGCAGACTCCCCCTGGAATCACAGCGCTGGGGGACGGGTGACTGGAGTGCAGTGGGGACAATGAAACTCCCTGTTTGGTTTGATCCAAGTGTTTGTAAACACCAAGGCAGTGGTTGGGGTGTCGGTACGCAACGCATGGCAGTTTGCAGCCTCCCCTCTTCGAGTGGGATAAACATGCTGCATCCACACCTCCTCCTTGCATTTATTTTATCTGTGTTTTTTCCCTTTCTTCTCCTTTGTTACTGACTCAAAGGGGAAGAACAACAGTGTGTGCAGGAGTTGCCTTTGTTTGGTCTTTTTTTAACTTTTTTTTTTATTTCCTGGAATGGCATTTTCCTCCCCCTTGCAAAACTGAGAGGAACAGGTAATTCAACAGTGAGTTTCCCATCTTGGCTGTAAAAGAAGTTTTACAGTAGTGATTTTGTTGGTTATGGAGAAAAGGCACTGGAAATGAAGTGATTATTTGAAAGCCTGGGAAATACTGATAGAGAAGCTGGGGAGAACAAGCAGGGAATTCGTGGCCTGACATTTTGCAATGTCTCTCTCTTTGATTCTGCTTTCATCTTCATGTCTATATGTCTTTACAAATATGTATTGGTGTTTATGCTTCTTTTGTTATTTTTTCCACATATATTACATTTGTTGAATTTAGGAAGACTTGTGACAATGCATGCTAGCATTTTCAACCTATATTATACTACAGCAAGAAATGGATTAAAGACATACCTCAGAAGTCTGCACTATTATATTAATAAGATAAAATTTCGCCTTGAAGCAACAGAAATATAGACACATAAAAATGGACCAAAAGCTGCAAATCACTCAGTAGATGAGGGATTGCTGTGAGAAAGCACAGATGAGCTAAGGGGCCCTTCTTGTTGAATAATTTGAGTCCTGATCCTGTAAAGACTTAAGTGCAATATGTGAATTTGCTGTGATTCAAGAAGTCTCTGAGATACCAGTTGCTGGAAGGAGAGAGACTAGCCCAGGAAGGCAGCACTAAATATTTCCTCTGGTCTTTTACTTTTCTTTTTCCCCCAAATTTCTTACTCAAGTCCATGTCTGAAAGGGGATTCAGGGCTAGATGGTCTTGTGGTCATACTCTGTAGAGTTTTCTTGTATATTACTGTAATAGAGTGTGATGTCATTGATTGGCTTCTTAGTAAAGCCAGAAATAGCATCTTTGTGAGTTGGCTTTATCAGCATCACCTTCGCGTCCTGTGCTGTATTAAATTGCCCATCCCACAGCTGTTGTTAGAAGGATGTTCAAGCTGCCATGTGATGCTGGGATGTCTCCCAACCTTATGTACGGGGGCACCCAAAGACTGGTCAGATGAGGGGAACTAGGAAGAGCCAGAGCTGGGACAGACTTGCTGTCTCTTAAGCTTCACTTTCTTCTCTGCTCCAGAGCAGAGCTATGAGAGAACAGTGAGATATAGATATATATTTTATTTTTTTGTAACCTGGAGTTGGGGTCTGAGGCAGCTAGAGTTTCTGAAGGGAGAAGTGGACAGATGAAGAAGGCTCTTCAGGGGAAACTCAGCAGTTGCTTCCCAAACAGGTGTGGGAAGGGAAGGTGACAGCTGGGGAGTGGGAGAAAGGTGTCTGAGAGAAAACTGAACTTTTGTTTGTCACATTCCCATATAAGAGCTTTCTTCTGTTTGCACATCTAGGCTGTGTGCTTCTCCTCTTCCCAGAGGCAGCTGCAGGTGGTAGTTGTTCCTTGTAGCCTGAGCTGGAGTGTTGGGACTTCCTAATGCAAACTGTAGAGCTCCTGGTTTTAGCTCCAGAGCTGTTCTTGTGTAGTCCTTGCTGTGACAGCCAAGCTGGCATGCATCAGTGAGCAAATTGAGGTGTTTGCTCTAAGTTTTGTGGTGTGTCACAGGCAGATGTACCTGCAGCTGTTCGAATTTGTTTTGTTTGGATTTGTGTCTTGGTTTGTTTTTGGGTTTGGTTGTGTTGTTGGGTTTCTTTGTGGGTGGGGTTTGGGTTGTTGTCATTTTCTTGTTTTTACATACAATATGGCCAAATGGAATTTATCACATTTTCACTTATTCTAATTTTTCTTTTCTAATTTTAAGGCATATCGCCTTTTTCTTTTTATTTTATTTTATTTTAAGGGCAGGACAAACAGTTTAGGTGCAAGCCAAGTATAGAGAGAGAAGTGGAGAGTGTGCTAGAAGCTAGTTCATGTGTATTGCCAAATAACCACCCAGGCAAGAGATTCATTATGATAATATGCTTGGCATGGCAGGAGCCTATAAGGTGGCGCAGGGTGGGCCCTCTTATTGCTGAGGTTGCTTAAACCAGGAAGGTCATACGGATGCTTTCGAGACTTCACAGCAGGAGATTTGGGAGACAATAAAATCATCTTCGGTATTACAGATGGGTGTCTGACACTAAAGATATCAACCCTTGGGGCAGAGATGCTCAGCAAGAGCTCTGCTTTGGCTGGAGGTGATGAGATGACCTAAGGCAATGTTTTGATTGACTCTTCAGTTTCTGTAATTTCATTTTGCAGTAAGTCATTTAGTTTCCTGCCCCACCAGTGATTCTGTCAATAACTGACTAAATCCTCATTTCATTTCAATGTCTCTCTTTACTATGTGAAACAATTGATCTGTCATGTTTGTCACATAATCCTGGTGCCTCTTGGGCAGCATGTGCTTAAATCATGAATTCGAACTGGTGGGGGGTTGAGTCAAGTAATCCTCAGGTGCTAATATGTTGAATTAATTAGGGCAGAACAGGAATGAACTTGTCCCTTAAAATTCTTGTCAGTATTTAAACAGTCAAGACCACAATAAAGTCTGTTGCTGTTACAGCAGTTTCATAACTAATCTGCACTACTAAACATCAGCCCCGAATAAGGAATTAGTGAGATTTGTATTATAATGCCATTTGGTTTTACCTTGAGTAGATAAAAATCATGGGAGAGCTTTGTTGCATTGAGCTGGGGATAGATAATTTAGGTTGCGAACAGCTTGCGACTGAATTGCAATTTGTCGTCTCTCCTGGAGTTAGTGCTCACTATTCTGCACTTCTCTCTGTATGCAGAGGTGCACTTTTCCCTGATATACTTCAGGCAAAATTTAAAGCGTCTGTGTAAACTAACCTAGCTATTAGCTTCCTGAGATAATTAAGAAATACTTGTACAGAGGAGACAATCTTCTGTAAGGTCCTACTTTGCTCAATATAGCGAGCACCTCATGGAAATCTGCTACTGTACTTTTAAAAATCACAGGATACCCTATTTATTTTCTTTTTTTTTTCAGCAGAAATGCTTTCTTTTAGGTACTGCTAAACCCCCCAAAAAAGTTAACTGTAACCTTTAAGTATCTGAATAGTGTTTTTTCTTTTAGACCTTGAAAGGAGTAATGGGAAAGCCAAGAGAGAGAAGAGGAAGGGGAAGAAAAGGCTGTGCTGGCATAAAAAAAAAAGAGCTTGCACATGGTTTCTCAAAAGACTGTATCCTGCAGGGTGAGTTTAAAAGGGAAGAGGAGGAAAAAAAAGGCATTGGAGATGCCAAAGTGTGCAGAAGTCAAGCAGTATTTGGGTAACTCTGTCCCGCTAAAGATGCTGTCCACACAGAGAGGAAGTTAATGCAGGGCTTCAGCAGCCTGACCCAGTGCTGCACTGTGCTGCTGCTTGTCTGTAATAAGTTCCCAAAAGCTGCACTTTGCTTTTTCTGTTTAAACAAAAAACCAGTTACTCCAAGGCAGCACACGTGCATTTAAACTCAAGGTATTTCTTGGTGTAAATCCAGCCTATTTGCAAAAGGGAATTGCCATTAAAGTACCATCCTGTAGGCTGGTGCTGAGCCTTCATGCCAATTTGTTTGAAACAAGTGAAGAAAATTAATCTTACTGCTTATGAGACTTTGATATACCTCAGTAGCAATCAGTTGCATGTGCTTTCGAGAGTGTTTTGGGCTGAGCCTCTCACATCAAAAAAAAAAAATCTTTAATTGCTTTGACAGGAGGGATTGCCCCCTTACCTAGCTGTGGATCCTTCTCCAGAGTAATCAAGTGGTTAGAATAGAATAACTTCAGTTGGAAGGGACTTAAAATGATTGTGTAGTCTAACTGCCTGACCACTTCAGGGCTGTCCAAAAGGTAAAGCATGTTATTGAGGGCATTGTGCAAACACTAACAGGCTTGGGGCATTGACCACCTCTCTAGGCAGTTCTAATGTTTGATTACTGTGTTGTTAAAGAAATTCTTCCTAATGTCCAGACTGAAACACCCCTGGCGCAGCTTTGAACCATTCCCACACTCCCTATCTCCTGGAGAGGAGATCAGCACCTCTCTCTCAACTTCCCCTCCTCAGGAAGCTGTAGAGAGCAACAAGGTTGCCCATCAGCCATCTTTTCTCCAAAGAAGACAAGCTCAATGTCCCTTGCTGCTGGGACATGCCTTCCACCCCTGTCATCAGGTTTATTGCCCTCTGACAAAGCTGTACAGTTTGTTTACCTGGGATATCACAGCTGATACAACACCAGCTCAAGGGAAACTGCCGACATGCTTGTTCCTATCGGCCTTCTCTGTGCTTGCTTTGCATCTGCCCAAGCCTTTCCTTGCTCTAGTGCAGCCACTCAACCCCTCCTCCCACTGCTTTTCTTCTATCTAGTGATGTTCAGCAATAAACTTTAGGAGCTTGGATACTCCTCAACTACAAATGAATCTGGAGAATGCCATGAATGGGCATAAATGGAGATTGTAATCTGAAGAAGACATGATGCCCATAGGGAGCAGGTTATGAAAGATATTGGGTGGAAAGAAGGTGTGTCTAAGTAGTACATCAGCCCACCTATGGTGTGCCCTGCAGCAGATTAAATTTGAGTCACAGGAGCTTGTCAAACTCTCCCGCCTTTTGTCACTCTTTTGCTCCAAATACCCGTTCATCCATAGATACAAAAGTGGTGGGAGATCTGGAAGAATCTGTGCTCCAGAAGAATCTGAGATCCATGGTCAGGATGTAGATCAACACCTTGAGTTGAGAGTTGAATGCCAATGTTCTGATTTATAACCAATCACAGAAAAAGTGAAAGGAATTGCCAGAGTTAGAAAAGAGTTTTTGGGTTTGCTGTGTTGCAAAGAATGCTTTCAGTAATGAAAAGCTGACTTGAAAAATAATCATTAGCACTTCTCTGTGATTTAAATTTCATTGCCTGAACTCAGACTAATGGAAAATAGATCAGTCAAGGCTTTTTATCTAACAAGTTTTTAAAGGAAGCCAGCCTCATGTCTAATTAGTGAGAAGTTGTTTGTGGTGCCATCTCATGCTTCCAGGCTCTAACGCGTGGTGTTTTCATGACAGTTGTGGCTGCAGCATGAGAATATTTGCTTAAAATAACATCCTTCCTTAAAAACATAGTAAGACAAACTTGTATGTAAATTTATTTCTTAGACAACCTGAATTCTTGTTAGTGACCTCAAGAAATCCCCTAAGGAGTTTCCCTGCTGTGTGGTCTATTTTCCTGTTGTTTTCTGAAGGCAGAAAGGGGTTTAAATTCCATCTTCTCCAACACTGGAGATTGAAGCTTTATTATAATAGCTACCAAGCATGATTAACTGAGAGAGAAGATGACTGCCATGTGAAAAAACAGTAGTTTTTGGTTTTGCTCTATAGCTATTAACTGAAATACCTAAAAAACAAAGGGTGGAAAAAGCTTTCCTGACTCATTTGGTACCCCTGTTAGTCCTCTGGAGACATCAGATTTTTCCATCCTGAGACAAGTAATCTTTGGAGGTGAGAATCAGCCTGAAATTACTATGGGGATATCAGTTAATTTTTGTATATTGGGAAAAAATCTGAATAGAAATAACAGCCTTTTTATTCTTTTATCTCCCTTGAAGTTCATGGTGCAGCATGTCCTGTGGAGAAAAGGTATTAAGTCAGATAAACCTGTGGTAATTAGTTTAATTAAAACCCCAGCAAAGACTGGAATAATTTGTAGCTTTCATGGGAGTGTAAGGGCAGTTTTGGGATTTCCATATGTCTCTGGACTGGCAAGGACCCCAGCATGGCTGGTTCCAGCATCAGGTTCCACATGCTAGTTCACTGGAGATGTAGCTGCAAGTTCAACCAGTGTGATGATGGGTTTGGGCTCTGCTCCTCTTCTATAATTCCTGTTTCTGTGGCATGACTACAGAGAAGTGCTTTCACTCTAAAGGGCTCATTCTAATACAGTTTGCAGCGAATTCCACGTTTTCTATCTAAAATACACTCAAGTGAAGTGAGTATCTGCACAACTGCAGTTACTCCAGCCCTGCAGGCAGTGTCTGTCTCCTATCTGTATCCAACAGAAGATCGTGTCACCCTCTAATTTCTCACATATCTGATAATGTAAAAATCCTCACTGTAAGTTTTTGCCCTTGAAAACATTAAGTAGTTATGGGGGGATTCTTGAACAATGTTTGGTTTATTAAAAAAAATTAAAAAAATAAATGCAAAGACTATCTGAGCTGCATGTACTAGAAGCTTGAAACAGCAGAAGCAGAGTTGGTGCCTGATTTCTTTATTGCATTTGTCCTTGTTCTGAACAATTTGTTCCTTCTAAAAAGGGAACTGTGCCCATTTTCTTCAAGCTAGCAGTATTCACATTTCTAAAATATGGTGGTAGCGTTTTGCTCAGATAGATATATGTGTGTGTGCACATAGAAAAAGCCCCAAATAAACTCAGGTTTCTGTTAACTCTTCACCTTCAGCAGGCAAGTGGGAAGTCTAAAGTCAAGCTCTGAACTCTGGACTAACAGTCTTTTTTTGCCTCCCTCGAAAAACTGGGAAACAAAGAAATATATCCATGTGTGATTTCCATTATGCTTGTAAACCTTGGAAACTACTTTTTTTAATGTAGAACATTTGCCTCTAGTAAGAAATATTTTATTTTTTTTTAAGTAGTGATATTAACAGTTCTGTTACCAGTTGTGCAGGTAGTTGGTCCCTGTATGTCACCTGGAAGCACTAATAAAAGCATGGCCTGCAGAAATGTCTGTAGAACCATGTGCTGTGACATTATACATGGTTCTTATGGACCATTCCTGAACTTTCTTTTGCAGATGTGGATGTAGTGCAGGGAATTTTTGAAGCTTTTTGTCAAGCTACTGCATGGCCAGAGACCTTTTTGCATCCATCACTAGGAACTTTGCCTTATTCCTTGTAAACCTTCAGTCTTTTGTCAATGAACATCCCTTCTATATCAGTGTTGCCTCTAATCTGTTGTGCCTCTGATTTGGGAAACTCCTTGGTTAGAGTTAATCTTAAAATTAATCTTTTTTACTAGGTTAATTTTTCTGGGACAGTGTCCCCTGGCTCATTGACTTTGCAGTTGTGCAGGTATTTAGCTGGTATTTAATATTAAAAACATCTTTAAAACAAATCTCCCCTTGTTAGAAATTCACAGCGGAAGAAATTCAAAATAAATTGAGTATTGACTTGCACAATGAAATAACCAAGGAAAACATTCATTGTGGGCTGAGGCTAATTCTGTTAGAATAAAGGCAGCTGATTGTGAAATAAATATTAAATTGTCTCATTAAGTTCTGCAGGTTTACCAAAGCTGTCGCCACAGGGAGGAAGAACCTGTCATGAATTATTGTTTGTTTACTGCAGCTGTCAGTCATTGCAGTTCTGAGCATGTTACATCAATTCGTAGAGTAGCCATTAGTAACCAGGCCATCCCACTTAAATGTCAGACTCCTTGCTGGAAAGTGTGTGGAACTATATAAAAATGCTTTCCATTCTTGTTAACACATCTTTCACAATATTCCTTATTTTGCTTGATGACATCAGCTCTCGGAGATATGGAAGAAGACTTTAAAAATACCTCCTGGGCAATGTTGTGTGATGCTTAGCTAATGAATTTACTTATGTCTGGAGGGTTCGTCCATTCCAGGTTTGTCCTTTGAAGCATCTTTTGAATCATTTGTCTCTTTTTGACTATTCCTGTATTTTATGTATAGATTGGATTTATTATCCATGATAAGGTTTTTGGATAGGGCTTTTATCTGTTAGTCCCTACTTGGTACAGAGAGGATCTACAGTTCTCTGCCATCTGTAGGTGTTACTGTCAGGTGAGTAACCAGTGCTGTAACTTGAGGGGGGAATGGCCATTAGGGGTTTTGGGGAATGACAGTCTCCTTAATTTCACTGCAAATCAATATATATAATTTGCAGTTTTGTCTAGAAAGACGTATTTTGTACTTTGAAGGCAAGACAATTGAATTCTGCGTCGGTCTTGTGTTTATAGGCAAGTCACTTCTAAACTTTCTGTCCCTTGGTTGCCTCCATCTGTAAAATTGAGATAACCTCAGAGGGATGCATTGAATATTCATCTGTGATTTATTGTATGCCACTGAAGAAAAGTGTTACGGGCAATGTTAATGAAGCTTATTACTCAGCCCCTCTGCTGCACGTTGATCAGTATTTCAAACATCTGCAGTCTCCACAGTAAGCACTAGCAAATTCTTAACTGGACTTAGCCTGCAGATGATGATAATAACTTCAATTTACGTGGGGCTTTTCCTTTGGAAGAACTCCAAAGAATTTTATAAACTGTAATGCAAACCATAGTGTAAATATTGCCTTAGCAGCCACCAGCTATCAGTGAGGTGCTGCATGATGGATATTGCAATGCAGCTGGCAGCTGTATGTGAGAGGATAGCAAAAAAGAGAAGTAAATACTGCAAGTGGTAGAGGTGACACAGGCAGGGAAATAGGAAAACAAAATTACACTACCTGATTTGTGATTATTTTGTTTTATTATTATTTTTTTATTTTTTAGCTCTGATGTGATCAGTGATTCCTAAAGATTGAGTGACTCTCATGTGAAACATGGCATTTTTGTTGCAGTCCCTTGGTGCTGCAATATTGGTTCCATTCCAGTCAGGCAGAAAGAGCCCTGTGAGCTCCCAGGGTTGGGTTTTTTTCTTGCAGAATGTGTGTAGTTCTGGACATCTTCATTCAAATACTGTGGCATAACAATGTGATTACAGTGCTTTCTCAAGCTGATTTGGCTGGCTGTGTAGTGCCCTCTTACAGAGGCAAAAGGCACAGTCACTCAATCACTTGGGGTTAGCTCTGTACATCCAAGACTTGAAAGTATAACCCAAATAGCTTACTCTCCAACTGAAGTCCCATTAACCCTAAATCCTTTCAAAGAACATAAATACCTTTGCAAAGATGTTGGCTAGGAGTTTGTTGTGTCCAGTTGGGTTTGTTCAGTGGGTGGTGGAACCTTGGTTTTGCCCCTAAATTGTAGTCACCTAAGTTGGGTTGTCAGAAGTTGAATATAGTTATTGTAGGTCCCAGACACCATCACTAGAGATGGAGATAGTGTCACAGAGACATGAAGAGAGAGATAGCAGGTTCAGAAGTGCTCAGAGATGCTTGTCTCGCTCAGTTTGGTAGGGAAGCCAAACCTTGTGCAAGACTAACTTGGACATTTTGGTTACTCCTCAAAGGTAGGTAAGACAGAACATTGCCATTGTGTACAGTGTAATCTGCAAGACCCGTTAGTGCTTTAATAGACTAGGCAGGGTGCTCATGTTATCAAATCATTTATTAATGAGAGGTTCATCAGTTTTTGTGTCCCATGCAGAAACATGTATTTTTTTGATATGTTTTCAATACTTTCAACGCTGGTGGCTGAGTGCTGAAGCTTCAAGGGCTCAGAACCGCTAAAAACCAAGACGATGTGTTATCCTATTTCTGGACCTAAATGAGTAGCTGCAATTGGAAGCTATGAAAGGGACATCTGGAGTAGAAATGCATGTCTGTTACGTGTGCTTTTGGTTGACAGGCATTAGTATCCTTAGCAACTAGCCAGCTGCAGTCAAACAAAAAATGGCAAGGGCAGAGGTTAGTCCCACAGTTATGGCGTGGATGCTGATTTGGGACTCATCCCAGCTGCACGTTGGTCAGAAAAATGGTAGAAATTGTATTGTCACTGTAATTTTGCTGAAACAGTCTTTCCTTCAGTAACTTTTGAGCCTGTTGGCCAGGCTAGATGGTTGCAAAAGCTTGCTTTCTTTATAAAATAGGCTTAAGGTGTGTACAACACTTTAAGGAGGGGGGAAGCTTGTCAAATTGAGATACTTGTTTGGCAATGCTTGTCCAAAGCTTGCCTGGTGTGGAGAAGAAGTTGCATGTTGTGGTCTTTAGACTTGGTCTGGGCAAACCAGTATTTCTGTTTGGAGCACCCTGGGCTAGTGGAGACCTCAGCAGTCAATAAAACACAGTTTGAGGCTTGGCTTCCTGCCTGGCTATCTGCTTACAGCAATCTTTACAATAAAAACAAAACACATAAATTCATCCACCAGGCTATAATTATATTTTATTTTTGGTATGTAGTGTTGCTGGGACTATTTTAAAGCCTCTGTGTCCAGGATTCTGGTCTTTCTAGATATTTAAAACACCATCAATTCTATATTTTGCTAGGCCACACCCTCCATTAAATATATTGGTAACAGTCAATGACTGCATTAATGTTTAATCCAGTACATTTCTCAGTTTTAGGAGCCCATTCATCCATACTGCTGTAATCGATTCCTCCTGGAAATACTGTGGTAATTAGAGGAGAGACTGATTTGCAAGCATTACTGTGACATGTGTAACCAACCTGTCTTGTTTTGATCCTTTCATTACCTTCACTTATGACTTTAATTGTGTACAATCTCGAGTAGGACTGTGGAAGGAGGTGTGTGAACTCTTCATTTGCATGTTAATGGCACTTTGGGAAGGTGTTAAGGGATTCAAGCAGTGCTTTGTAGGAAAAGTGACTGCCCAGTATGCAAACGACTTTGATGGCTAGTGGTTCAGACATTGCTATTACTAAGGGTATTTTTTCTTTCAATATAGCAAATAGACAAGGCAGTTGGTATGATTGAGGAAGAGAATTGTTATAGAGAACATCTTCCTGTAATCAGCATCTATCTCCTCCTAGGAAGGAAGGCCAGGCTTTATAATTTGTATGCCTGTTTTAAAGGGAGGGTGGGTTAATTGAATATTACTGTGTTGTGATACATAGGGATACATTAGAGAAGGTGTACACTGAAACTAGCTGGATTTCTCTTGTGTGTGAGATGTGTGTTGCTGGGAATGTGGGCTAGGGCTGATGTGCAGGTTTTGTGAAGCTTGTTTGGCTTTTGAGGGCTCTGTCCAAGGCTCTGACATTTTACTCTACAACTGCTGGTTTTAAAAAGGAACATGTGTCACTTTATCCTAACCCTGAACTGGGTCCCACTGTGCCTCAGTGTGTGTTTGGAGTTGTTTGTCCTCTTGTGAAGGACAAGCTCTCAATGGCTATTTTGTCTCTTCCTGGGAAAGTAAAGATACTCTCCATCACACTTTTGCTTTTGTGTGGGAAGAACTCCTTCTGAACAGTCACAGAAATCTCTGTAAATATCTAAATCACATCTTGTGACACTTTCTCATAACTTCCCTGCTGTCCTACTGTTTGAAGGAAACCTGAGACACATGCATTCAACTCACCATCAGTGTCTCAGCCTGATGGAGATGGGAGAGATTGCCATCCCCATGCATCAGACCCGGAGGAAAATTACTGTCACAGGAGTAACAGCCTGGCATTGCCATTTGGGAACAGTTGGATAGGCCTAAAGAGGGGGAGACTCGCTGCTTTAAATTAAAGGTGGCCCACCAAGGAGGATCCCTTCTTCTGCCTCTTGCTGCTATGTGTTGATGCAGCATCCCATGGCGTATTGTTCTGTCTTGAATAACTGTGCAAACACAAAACACAGTTTCTACCTGGCAGAGCTCAGCGCTTTCTGGTGGGTGGCAAAAGGCCACAGTCACAAACAGGTAGGGAAAGGCCAGGTAACAGCAGTAATTTTGAGCAGGAGAAGACTCAGTGGGTGCTTGCAGCGAGATCTGACCATGCATGAGGGTGAGTGTGGTTTACATGGCTGTTTTTGCATTGAAGACAATGGGATGTAGGCTAGGCTGTAAAATACATGTGAAAAGTAACAATGAGTTAGGGAACCGTGGAAGGAAGAACAACAGGAAAACCTGGGGATGTAAATCAGGAAAATTGAAAAAGTCACCCTTTGATGGGTTGGTTTGTTGTTTTTGAATGGGCGTGCCAGTGATGAGATCTGTTGGGGCCAGAGAGGGACAACCACAATAACTGAGATGCAGTGCGAGAGGATGCTAGGTTGGATTAATTGTGAGGGGACCTTTTTTAAGAAGGCTTCACTGGTGTACTTCTATGGGAAAGAGCTCTCTTGCCAACAGAGATTAAGCCTAAGGCAGTTCTATACATGCACAACCTGTGTGAGGCTGCTAGTTGGTGAGGATTTGGTTGGGGAGGGGAGGGCTGTTCTCTGGACCAAAGCAAGGAGAGAGTTTAAGAAGAGGCAGATGATATCTTTTTTTAAGCTGGAAATCTTCCTAGGAAAGTATCAGCTACTAGAACTTCAGAGCTGCTTTTGCTGTCCGGGAGTCTTCCAACCTGCACTACAAGGAAAAATAGTATTTTTCTACCTGTTCACAGATTTACCAGTAGTTGCTTGCCTGCAGAACATGAAATTAGGATGGAAAGTCTTTCTACTGGAGTCTGGAAGTGAAGGTGGCACTAAGGCCAGGGAGAATTTGGGCAATTGCAGGGCAGTGGAATGTGACCTGACCACATGTATAAACGGGGAATACTCCCAAGGAAAGACTGTACCATCATGGGTGATGTTCTCCAGCACATAAGAGTGGGCAGGAGGAGAAGCTAGAAGAAAGACTTATCTTTATTTTGGTAGATGTAACTTTTATACAAAAATTATTAGTTAAAAGGGGAAATATCCTGAATACAGCCCAGAAATAGTTCCCAGAGGAAAATCCCAGCCTTGTTACACCTTTATTGATAGACAAAGATGAAAAATGCCTGTAGAGAGCATAGAACCAGGGTTGAGGAAGGCAGGTATCAAGACTGCAGAATGAAACAAAGAAAAGGAGACATCAAGCATCATAAATGAAAACAAAGCTGACTTAGGGGTGGCAGAGGGGAAGGAGGCTGGAGGGGTAAAACATTCCAACAAAGAGAATGAGGCATAGTTCTGGTTACATGGGGGGCTATTCACAAATTTCTGACCTTGGGATCTGTTACTTCCCCCCCCATCTCACTTGTGTATACTGCGTGCTCAGAGATGAACAGTAATGCTTAAGAGATTTTTTTTGTGTGGTGCACAGTACAGTGAGGCCATCAGCCTGGCTTCGATTTAAGTGTTATCACAGTAAAGACTTGAAGTTATTCTTAATGATCAGGAAAGGGGAAAAATGTGCATACTGCTTATGCACAATTGGCCTTCTTTTAAAATTTAAAGGATATACATGGGGGCACGTGTGATGAAAAGCATCCTTGGACACTCCCTCCATGCCATAGTTAAATGCTGAGTGAAGCTTTTGAGTTGCAACTTTGACCTTTTAAAAATGCCACAGGCCTCTTTCAACAGGATAGACCCAAAAAATTGTAATATACTCTCTCAGAGCGTAGCTCTTATGTTGTTGGAGTCCATACAAACTCCTGTACATCTTGGTAGAAAAAAATCCCTCATGTCATGCACACTGAGCTAAGAATAAGTAGCAAATAAAAAAAGGGAGAACAGTCTGAGAAGTGGATAAAGCAGAGGAGTTACACATAGGGTTTGTGACACTCCTTTTTTTTTTTTTTTTCTCTTAAATAACCCAACTGATGATTGAGCTAGATTCCTGTTTAAATTGTTGGTTGTGATGACACAATGAATTAATAATTTAACTTGATACAGTGTTATATTTAATCTTGATTTCCCAATCCCTGCAGGCTCATCACAATCAGGCTCTGGATCTGTCCCAACAGTGTCTTTATGTTAAGGATGAATGAAGGGAATGATGTTTGTGACCATGCTTGGACCTTATTTTGCTGGCTTTGGGGCAGACATGAGAGGACAAACCTATTCCATAGAGCACATGCTGGTTTTGACTGTTTAAATGTAGTAAATGTACAAACAAATGCAAACATGGTGCTTTCTGTGTGATCCTCATCCGCAGCTTTTGTATTGTACCTAGGAAGACTCACATGATGCTTACCTAGTTTCATGGGAGAGGGAAGAAAATTTACTAGTTGCAAAAAAACCTCAACTTCAAACCAGTTTAAGTGAGAACTTGGAGCTGCCAGCGGTAACCCTGGGCAGTATATGAGGCTACTGCAGAGCAGCAGAAATAGAGCTGTGGACCAGAGCAGCAGATTAGAGAGCCCACAGTGAAAACTTGAATTTTTCCATTACAGGTGAAGTTCTCACTCCAAAGGCTTCCTGTGGAGCACTTGTCTTTGCCCCAGGCAAGCCTGCGTTTCTATGCCAAGACAGTACTCAAACCTGTCCCCTTGTATTGCACCACAGATGAGATCCTTGACTCTTAATACCTAATTTTCCTTGTTTGTTTTGGATTTTGTGCTTTTGACAATGAACCAAAAGCCTATTTGTGACTTACAAATGCATGTTTTATTACAGACAGATGTGTTAGCTGGGGTTGTAGTGCCTGTTGTTCAGGCTGGTGCTGAGATTTGCATTCAAGCCCAGTTAATTTGTGCTCGGTATTAGAATTCAGATTCCCAGATTCAATGCCCAATCTCACCACAATATGCCTTTCCTTTGCAATTTTAAAAACAGAATGTGTTATAACTTTTGGCAGAAGTAACCTTAAAGCTTTTGAGTTTGTGTCTGTGAGTAGCTGGTGGGTATCATTCCAGGGTTAGGGATATTTTTTTTGCCAGCTTCTTTCCATCATCCCCTCTGCATTTTTCCTGGCCTTGTTTTTGCTGTGCTGGGCATGGATGCTCTTCTCTGCAGTGCTGCTGTTTGGGGATCATGCCTTGGTGCTTCAGCAGCATCTGCCTAGACAACCTTATCCCAGATTCATCCCTTCTGTGTTTCCTATGTTTCCTTGTCTCTTCACCTTATAACTTTTATTTCTTCCTCTTATAATCCCAAGATGAAATTGCCTCACAATTTCTTTAAAGCACTTTTTTTTCTCTTTTAAACCTACATTTTTACATCTATAACATGTTGAACTAGGTGATCTCTAGAGGTCCCTTCCAGCTCCAGCAATTCTGTGATTTTTCTTTCACCATCTTCTGTAGCAATTCAGAGTACTGCCAGCTAAGCAAATACCCTAGTCCAGATGAAGCCAGTTTTGCAAGCCTTGTTACCCTGTCTGAATTCTTTACCACCACAGCAGCTTCTTTCTTTTTTGTCATACATGTATCCAGTTGCTCAAGGTGGCTCAATTTAAGTTATTCTGCATGTGACTATTGCAGTGACACTAAAGTGCTTATACTGCAAGGGAGCAGTAGCACACATTTCCCTTGGAGAAACAAGGAGATTGGAGAACATAGTAGTTTGAAAAGATGGTTCACAGCTGGAATTAGCTTTTTCTTCCTGGACTCAGTTTACTGCAATAAAATTGTGCAAGTTGTTGGAAACCCTTTCTTTTCAGAGGGAAAAACAGACTTTTTAAATCTGCTTTCAAAGTTAGTCTTCAGATAATGCATCTGCAAAAGTTCTTTGCACAGAGATTTGCAGGATTTGTGTGTTTGGTCTTGCTGTGGCACCTGAGAGCAATGCATATGATGACTGTTGCATAGGGAAGAATAGAACCTGAGGTGCCATGTAAGATCTGTCCTGCATCAGCAGAGCCAAAAAGTCTTTTTATGTTCTGACTTCTAGTCTTGGTCTATACTCTATACGTTCCCCATCCCCCACACCCCCCCCATGCTGAGAGGATGAATATGCACACAAAAAAATATCCGTTCTCTGATTTGTATTACAGTTCTGGATATGCAATTTCAGTCACGTGTAGTATAGAAATACATACAAAATACACTAGAAATAAATATAGACCTTCTCAATGTCTCTTATTTGCTTTAGGTGAGCTCCATTAGACATGAAATCTTCGGACAATAGGAGCTGGTGCTTGTACGTTGCTTTATCCTTGATGGGAGTGTGCTGTGGAGGCAGCAAGGCTATACTTGTATTTAGTGGAATAAATGGCAAACTGAAACATAAAGAGGGAATTCTGTACTTTACTAAATGAAAGTGGCTTGAGTTTTAAATTACAAGTAGCATTTTTGGGTAGACTGCCCATTTTGTTAAACAAAAGGTGGCAATCCAAATAGTTTTGTGTAAAATTGGGAAATGCAAGGAATGAAAAAATGTGACATGTTCCTTTACCCCTCTAAGAACAGTCTGTCTGGCTCATGCCATCTTTCATAAGCTGTATCCTAAAGAAAAATGTCAAAGCATATATGTATTTCAGAAGCTGCTAATGCGGTCTTTTCTGTGACTGAAATGCTTTCCTTCCAGGATTGTGTGTCAAGATCTTGAACACCTGAGTGTAGCCAGCTGGCATTAGCCTTGGGACAAAGTCTCCTAGTCATGATAAAAAACATTTGCTCTGTCGCATCCCTTCAACTTAAAGGATTAAAACTGTGTGGTGTCCAATAGTGTCAGCCCGCTCCAGTGTAATACCTTAAAGAGAATTATTCTTGTTTGGTTTTGGTTTTCCTTCTGTTTTCCTTTTTGTTTCTCAGCCTGTCTTTTAATTCCCCTTTGGCCCTTGCTTTCTCTCTTGCCCATCCCTTCCCACATCCACCCATGTGCATAGCAATCCAGAAATGCTCCAGATGCTCAACTGCTGGAGGACCGAGTGTGCAAGTCAGCAACCCTTGCAGGGAAGGGATGCTGCAGGATCAGCATGCCAAGATGTACTCTGGCTGGAGTCCTGTGTAGAAAGAACCTGTTTTCTGTGTTTTTGGCTTATTGCCTGGGTGAAGGAGTTGAGCTTCCTTGTCCCCTGGGTTGTGATTGCATTTCCAGTAAATTCAGAGGCCTCAATGTTTCAGCTCTGCGATGTGAGTAAGGGTTAACATATGAGGCTTGTGATATAATTCACAGTGTTTGAGCTGAAAAATTATTGTGGGGATCTATTTATCTCATGCTCAATACAAATTGACCTCCTTTCTGTATGTGCAGGATGTAAACGAGATGGTGGGTGTCTCACAGTTCTGCAGGCATAGCCTGGCCAGGGAGGACGATGATGAATTTCAATCCTTCTGCCTCATATCCAAAAAAAGAAAACATCCAAATTTGTTATCCTTGTTATGTCCTATTGCCTTCATCTAATTTACATGAGCACCCCTGATTGTGGCTGAGTTTTGTGGGTGAATTTTGGTGAGGAGCACAGTCTGGTTTGTGGTCACCATGAAGGCTCTGCTAGTGTGGAAATGAACACTGAGGCTGGTGGCTTTGGTCAGATATGGCCCTCGGTGTATGTATGCAGCCAGAGTCGGAGTGCAATGGTGCAGTTTCATACTTGGCTGCTTTTTTGGGGAATGTAAGGGAAGGAACTTGTGGCTTTCATTAGAGGGGACTGCTTTCCAGCCAGACACACATGTGTGATTGTGCAACTTCTGGTCTCTCCTGTGCAATTGTGGAAGATGGGGGTGGCAGATAAACGCTAACTCACAGAGGACCATTGCTTACAACATTGTACAATCATTATTCCTCGGAGTCCTGTTGTTCCTTCTAGACAAAAGACCTTGCAATGGAGCACAGGAGTGAAGAGAGACATGCAGGAAGGGAAAGGCTGGAGACAAAACCAACCAAATAAGATCTGGTAGTGAAATGAGTGATATAAATCTGCTGCATGGAGATCCTCAACTTCCCATATTTTTAGCATGCAGCCAAAACCAAAAGGCAGCGTGGCTGGAAGGAGATGGCTCTCTGGGGACCTCATTCTGAAATTACAGCCAAGTTATCTCCTGCCTATATTCAGAAAATCTGCTGTAGTGGAAGATGTGTGGTGCTGGTCATGCAGGCATGGTGCAAGGTACTTTGGATTCCCTGTGTTGGAGCAAACGCCGGGGTGTCTTTGCCTGTACGGCAGCTTAAAACTCTCACAAATGCCCATGATTTTGGCTTGCTTTGAGAACACTTGAGGAAACTCCTGTTATTGGACACGTGGCAAGGAATGCTGCGGTGATGCTGTGTGGGAGTGGGGGGGAACTTGTGCTGCTGCCAGGTTCCCCTGGCTGTGCCTGCTGGCAGCCTCCCTGGGGAGCCAGGGCCAGAGCCGTCATGGAGCTGAGAACCCCCCATCTAGTTCAGGCTCCCTTTTACAGGCAAGAAGTCACTCCATTTAAAAGCACATGATTCTCATTACCCGTGCCGGAGTGTCTGCTGGAGCTGAATTGCCTGGATCCCTGAGAGTCGCTCAGTAAGAAATAGCAAACATTTTCCCTGGGAAGCAGCAGCTGTTTATATATAGTGTGCAGTGGGTTCACAAGCAATTATTAGGAAAACATTCCTTTCTAGTCTTAAAGGGTATTTTTGTTGTCCTCTTTCCTCTAAAACACAAGTCGTAGAGTCAGGGATTTTCGTTTGCCATGACAACCAAAGAAACCATCAAGCCATGTGATTTCTCTTTCCTTCCTATGATTACATCCTTTTTTTTTTAAAAGCCATCTTGCTAACAGAGTTGGGAAACATCAGGTGTTATTTGTTTTTCTCATGTAGATTAGGGAGGGTTTAATTTGCATATTTGCTTGGGAACTGTAGAGAGCTGCGGGATATTGATATATCCATGATTCATGGTAAGAATGGTGTCTCAGTTCAGAATTACTGTATTGTACTGAAGTCTCTTTTTTTTCCTCCTTTTTCTTTATTTTTTTAATCTTTTTTTCTCCCCCGCCCCCTTCTTGGAGATAATACTATTATTGAAGGGTCCTGGCTCCCACAGGATGAAAACCATTGTGAGACCCATGAGTGCTGCTGAACAGTGATGAGGTTCAGAGACCTTTAGCCTTGAAGGTGTTGCTTTACATATGATACAAATGCCTTACAGACTTTGAGCCAATAAACATTTGCCTATTCTTATGCCAGAGCAAGGTTTTACAAAGGCAGAAAACAGGATGGATGTGACTCTTGATACCCAGTCCATGTGAGAACTCCTGCCAGCTCCAGGTCTGAGCATTTCATGTAAACTGAAAGCCTGTAGATGGTGTTACTGTCAGCACAACTCAAGTGCCAGCATTTATCCTATTTTAAAAATCGCTATCCTGTGCTTGGGTATTTCCCCAGGGCGCCAAATATAGATTCAACACAAAAGAAAAAAAAAAAGAACCAAAACCCAACCCCAAGAGCTGGTCTGTTGCTAAGGAATAAAAATAAATGGTCACAAACACAGTTCTGATGTGCCAAGTTGCATCCCCATGACCATGAAGTTGCAAGTGTGAAGGTCCCTAACAGGGCAGTGACGGCACTGCCCAGGCCCCACATGTCACATTGGCATTCGTGCCTATGGAGGACTGGCTGCTGTTTGTTTTAAGTAAACAGAAAGAAACAACTTTCTGCTTCCTAATACTGGTTCTGAAGAGGTTGAAACTTAAGTAGGTTACTGCCAAGAGATACGTAGTAGTAAAGGATAATCTCTGTATTTTTGTGATATTAAGTATAACACAGCACTCTATACTGAAAAAGCCTTAAGAGATTGTATTTGTGATGGGAATATATCACTGACAACATCAAAAGGGTGAATGTTGGTACTGCAGAAGCTGTGATTCTGCCTTCACCTTTTCTCCAAATGCAAATGTCTATCTGCAAATCTCTGCAATAATTTATTAACCGATGTGGCTGGAAATGCAGAGTAGCTGTGCTGGGAATAGAGGTGTGCAGAGGTGAAGACATGATTTATCTGGGCTAGAGAGCTGCTGTCACTGATGCAGTCTTTTAATGTGTGTGTGCATGCACATGTGGTGCTTGGTTTTTTGGGAGCTTTAGTCCTCAAGGTACCACTTGCTGCACCAGCTCTAATAAATCTCAAAGACCCTTCCTGTGGAACACGTATTTTTTTAAATTATGTTTTCAGATTTCAGGCTCTTAGGTAAGCTGTCAGAGTCATGTCCCTGTGGTGGTAGGAGACCTAGAGCAGAAAGCTTCCGTTAAAGAGCTGGTTTTTTTACTTTTTTGGATTTATTTTAGTGTCAAACTTAACCTATTCAGTCTCTTGAATTGCAGCTGGCCCAAAGCTGAAAAAGTTTTAACAGCAGATAGCTGCCCTAGATGAGTAACTGTATTTTTGTCGTGGTCCAGGGCAAATGAAGTGTGCTGTAACCATCTGAAACAACAAGGGGAACTGAAAATGGGCTACATGTTAGTGTGTGAGCTAAAATTTAACCAGAACATGAATACTGTTCCTTACTCTGTGCAGAGACCTGTGATATCCTTGCAAAAATACTACTTGGGAGCTGTTATGATATGAAATGACCATTATAGAGATACTAGTTATAGTAAAGATACTTTTTTACAAAAATTAAATTCTGGGACCAGGGCTGTAAAATCTACTTCTGCTATCCCACTCCCAATTTTTTTTCCCATCTGAACTGGATCCCTCCTGCAGCTGGCAGGGTGCTTAAAGCAGGCAGGGTTGTGTGAGCAGGGCTGTGAACCTTTCCTTTGGAGGCGATAGGACTTGCATGAGCTTAAACCAGCCTTGAAGCTACACTGAAGTCTCTATTCTTTCCACTTTCTCCCCACCTCTGACCAATTTGTTTTCATGAAACATTTGCTTCTCTGGTGGATACACACAGTTGAAAATGTACCAAAGTGTTTCTTTGCAGAAATGCAAAGAATATTCACTGTCAATTCAGCTGCTTGCCAGACGGGCTGGCTGATCCCAGATGGGGTGTTTCTATCAAATGAGAGCATTTTTAGAGGGGAAGACTTCTTTGAGGAGATGACACTTGCACTGGCATTGCAGTGTTGTTGGGAAGCAGAAGTGTACATGCTTGGGTATGTGAGCATGTATGATGTTACGGGCAAACTGTGCTTCCCATCTGAAAATAAGGTAGTGATAAACTGGGGAGCACTGGGGCAACAATCAGCCTATGAGAGCACTAGAACCATCACCTCACTTGATCTTAGTGGCAGAGAAAACCCTGTGGTTTGGGATTTCATGCTTGTCTTTAGAGGAATAAGGACCTGGGAGATAAGCTTCCTGGAGCTGTCCTCATGTTCTCCAGAACCTTCTCAGTCTCCCTTCCCACAAGGGTTTAAATAGTCAGTGCTATTGCACTGCCTCTAACATCTTGACAGAAACCTATAACACTTAACTATTTTATTCCTCCATCACTTTGTGTTAAAAAAAAAAGCTATAATTTCGGGGGGGGAGGGAACCTTCCTTTAAAATGTGTACAGAGGCAGAAATCTTCCCTAAATGCAAATGTGCCATTGCACACTTCCTGAGACCTTTCCTATTGGGGTGGCACAGGGGTGTGATGCACAGCTCCCATGTGGCTGGCTGATGTGGCATGTGTGGTTGTGATAAGGGAGCCTCAGCTGAAACTCAAGTTCACTTCTTTATTTCCTCATGTAAGTTGGTATAAAAACACCATCCTTCCCCCCCCCCCCCCCAACCAAAAAAAAAACAAAAACCACAAAAAAAAAACAAAAAAAAACAACAAAAAAC
>WTSP01019245.1:0-40443 GCA_025331215.1 Actenoides lindsayi | reverse complement strand
GTCTGCTTCTAGCAGTGATAACACCCCATGTTTAGAGTTACTACCAAGGATTGGTGTGCAGACCAAGGCCACTGCTGAATCTTGTGTAACACACTGGGGGGTGCAGAAAGTGAAAGGCTGCACCTACAGGGAGGAGAGGACAGGAGACCCTAAACTGACCAATGAGATATTCCTTCCCATATACATCATATTCAGTATACAGCTGAGGCATCACAAGGGTCAAGCTCTGCTCTTCTCAGCTCTTCTGGCTTCTCACTTCTTCAATGACCAGCATTCTGCCTTTGATCCTGATCTGTGTGTTCGTGAATCCAGTATCAGAATCCAGCTCCTGAGCCCAGTTCCCATTTGCAGCTGGGCCCAGTTTGGGACTTTCCCGGTGCCTGTTCCACATCATCAGTTGTGACAGTGATGTAATTGCTGTTGGTGGGGTTGGGTTGGGTATTTTTTTTATATATTTGTATATATTCAATGTGTATTATTATTATTATTTTCCTTTTCAAAGCTGTTCTAGTTTCCTTTTCTAATCGCTAAGTCTCTCTCCCTTATTCCCTTTCTCTTCCCCTCTGGGAAGGAAGGGTGATTAACAGAGAGTGTCTATTATAGGTCTAGTGGGCTGCCCTGACCCTAAACCTTGACATACTGTCTTTCCTCCCTCCAGGAGGTGGGAAAGTTGGATGAGGACACTGGACCACAGAAGTTGTGACTTGCCTGGTCTCTCCTAAAAAAGCCTTTCGTGGCACTGAGATCCTGAAGGATGTGTCCAACCCAAACACCACCCATCCTTCCGTCATTCAGCAAAAAATAATTGTGTGTTTATGCTGCTTTTGACACCAGTATTAGCAAAGCTTCTCAGAAGACTTTACCAAGATGTGGACAGGGTGGACATGCATTTCACCATCAGGGGATGTCAGGAACACTTGAAAAATCCAAAGATTGCTCCTGAATGTGAGATCTGTAACCACTACCTTTAACCAAAGCAGGTAGGGAGAGGGCAGTCTGTAGCCAGTTATCTTTGGAATGAGGAGAGCTGGTGTCCAACTGTAGCAAGGCTGGGCCTTTTTGTATTGAGCCTGGGCATCACAGTTGAGCATCCTGCTCTCCTGATCTCCCTCCTTCTGCCCAGTAAAGCAGACCTCCTGCTTTGGGCTCTTCCTTGAGATGATATTGGTGCTGGATTTACCTGCTTGTTTTATGGTGAAGTGCTTGTAATTGTTGTCCAGCGTGTTCCTCTGTAGCGCTTGCACAAGCTCATGGAGGCCAACTAATGTATGAGCCATGGATTCTTCAAAGTAGTTGTCCTGGTTTGAGTGAAAACTGTTCTATTCAGTCGTTTTGCTTTTCAGCTCAGTTCTTCTAACTGCACTGTCTGAAGTTAGCAGCCTGTTTTCCCAGGCAGTGTCTGCTTCTAGCAGTGATAACTCCCCATGTTTAGAGTTACTACCAAGGATTGGTGTGCAGACCAAGGCCACTGCTGGATCTTGCATAACACACTGGGGGGTGCAGAAAGTGAAAGGCTGCACCTGCAGGGAGGAGAGGACAGGACAGGTGACCCTACACTGACCAGTGAGGTATTGCATCCCATATATGTCATATTGGGTATAAAGCTGAGGGATCTGGGTGGCTCCTGGCTCTTCTCCCCTCTCGGCCTGCTTTGCTTGGCTTGGCTCAGGTCCTCTTTTGGTTCCTTCCTTGGAGTGTCTGAGGAGGACTCTGTCCATTCTGCATTTGATCCCAGTCAGTGTGTTCCTGAATCTGGTACCAGAATCCAGCTCCTGAACACAGCTCCCACCTGCTGCTGGGCCTGGTCTGGGACTCCCCCGGTGCCTGCTCCACAGCACCAGTGGTGATGGTGATGTAATTACCATCAGGGGGATGGGTTTGATGCTGGTTTTGCATATATTTGTATATATTCCATTTTTATTATTATTATTTTCATTTCCATTAAAGCTGTTCTAGTTTCCTTTTCCAATCGCTAAGTCTCTCTCCCTTATTCCCTTTCTCTTCCCCTCTGGGGAGGGAGGGGGGTTAACAGAGAGTGTCTGTTATAGGTCGAAGGGGCTGCCCTGACCCTAAACTGGGACAGTGGTCCAATAAGCTGCAAATTTTCTCTGGTGTCAAGAGAGGTAAAAAGAAGGGCTGTGTACTCTGTGTGGTCATTGCTGCAAAACCCCTTAGCTTTAGCTTTTCTATTATTTATAGAAATATATCTGCAAGGTAAAACATACCTGTGTTACATGAGCTCACTTTGCTCAGGATAATTCTAGAGAAACCAAGGGTTGAGGAGCAGGAATCTCTCGAAATAGGGTAGGGGTGAAGTTTTCATAGTATAGTGCTTTTTACAGCTGGGAAGTTTTGGATATAATTTGCTCTTTTCAAATGTCTCTAGACTTATGAATGACTCGCCAATGCTGACAGGGCTGTCGTGCACAGGGAAGCCCCACATCTTGCACTGTGTGTACAGTTGTTTGATGCCTCCTGGAAGTGCTGGATATCCTCACTGAGCCTGAATTTGTTAGTGGTAGTGAGAAGACACTGCAAGCCTGATGCGCTGTGGAGGTGTGTGCACTAATAGTCTGTAGGTGATGCATGTGCAGGATAAAAGCTCCTGTTTTTCCACACTCAAGACCCTCTCCATTCCTGTGTGAGGGACCGTTCGTGGTGAAGGAGCGCGTTTAGGATTGCCAGTGCACAGACAACAGGATATCGCTTGCCTGGAATGGCAGATGTGATGAGAGAAGATGGGGAAATGCCTAGCTTTGCAACCCCGGGTCCCTGCAATAAATCTTTCTCCCTTGAATTTGGGAAAGACATCCCTGGAGTTTTGTCACGCCAAGCTGACAGCATGGATCCCATATGCTTGTGGCTTTGCCACAAGCAGCACAGGCTTTTGTGATCCAGGCTTTTGTGGGTTTGGAGTGTATCTTAATTTTTCCAGTGAATAGAAGTGAAATTAAACCTTGTAAAGAGGAGTGCAGAAGGTGGGCATGGGAGCAGCAGGAAATCCAGGCTGCTTGTTTGCAGAGGGGCATGAGCTGGGCTTCTGCTTGCTGAGTGCAGGAACCTACTTGGGTTGGCAGGTGCTTTGGAAATGAAAATATTTTATCCTGAGTTACGTAATGCAGCAGCATGTCCAGACCTGAGTTCCCTGCAATTTCCTGGCCTGCAAGGAATAATTTTCTGCCTGAAATATTAGCCTTAACTTTGAATTTCCTGACTCATATAGCATGTGCTATTAATGTAATATCAGTACACATAACTGCTGCTCTTTGAACTTTAGATGTTTAGGTAAATTTATTTTTGTTTATAGCTGTTGGATGATGAAGAACAGAAAATACTTATTCATTAAGAACTGTATAAATACATCCAAACCCACCCTTATCTACTAGTTCGATCCAGAAGGTGGAAGAACCTGCAGATCCTTCTCTGTCTAATTGAAGCTGTAGGTTGTAAAAGAGGATTTGAGGTGGGATGGAGATGAGGTACAAATTATCAGCATTCCTGCCTTAATGTAGTTTCAATTTTTATCCCTAAATACAGAGAAGTCTTTGAGTTGTGGATAGTTTTGGTGGGTTTTGTTTATTTTGTGGCTTTCGTGGGTTTTGTTTGTTTGTTTTGGGTTTGTTTTGTTTTGTTTGTTTTTACCCAGCTGGGTAAAAAAACTGGCTGGATGGCCAAGTTTCTGGCCAAGAAAGCCAAGAGCATGCTAGTCTTATATCAGGAATAGTGTGGCTATCAGGACTAGGGAAGTGATTATCCTCCTGTACTTGGCAATGGTGAGGCCATACCTCAAATACTAGGTTCAATACTGGTTTAGTTGTGACCTGGCAGTCCTGGGTTAATGGTTGGACCTGATGATCTTAAAGGTCTCTTCCAACCAAAATGGTTCTGTGGTGCTATAGCTATGCATGGGTCTGCATCACCTGGCTGTACAAAACCTTGTCTGATTTTTGATGTGTTCTGATTTGGTGATAGTGGTCCCTGAACCGTGGTTCATAAACAAGACATGCCCATGAAGCGTTCTGATGCTCTTAAGGCTACAGGAAATGAAAAGTTGTGAGTAAGACTGGTGGAGAGAGAGGATGATGCCATGATGTACCACACACTGCCTGTCACCTGGCCCTGTGGAGATCTGAACAGCTGCACCATGACTCCTGCACCTGTAACTCAGAAGAGGACTGAGATAACCTGTTGTTTCTAAACCTTCATGGTATTTCTGTTTTGTCCTTCTAAAATTAAGGCGTCAAAACATTCTTTTAGACATGAAAGCTTTTTGACTTCAGACAAAGACTGTCCATTGTGTTGCCTGAGCATGTGCTATCTTCTGATCTCCAGGGAGGGTGGGAGACAGGCAGAGGTTGGCCCACCTTGTGGTTGACTGAGAAAGACTTGCTGTTTTGAAGTATCCCACTCTTGGCTCCATGAGCCAAAACAATTGGGGCAAAATCATCATCATAGAGCCTGTTCTGATCATGCCTAGAGGTGCAAAGTCTTCCTCAAGTAAAGGAGTTGAGAGAAGTGCAAAGATTTATTTATCAGCTAAAAATCCCATTCATACATGCTGGTTGTTTTCTGCAAAGACTAGTGCAGGTGTAAAAGCTAATGTCAGACAGGCAGAATAGTGGTTTATTCCATCTGAAGGAGAACTTGATCTCTCCAAAGTCATTCATCTCTCTCAGATAGTATTTGAACCTTTGAATTGTGTTTCTGTCACTTAGTTGATACCCAAAGAGGCTGATCATGGCACAGTCAGAGGAGGTCAGAGATGAAACAGAACTCTCTGTACCCATCCCAAGTAATAGATGAAAAAACATTGTGAAGAGGTAAAATAATTGGTTCAGATGATGATAAACACTGTCAAGTAAACCAAAGTGGAAGAAGAACTAATTGGTAAATGCAGCAAATGCAGGGAGAGGATGTCATGTAGGGGAATAAACTAAAACATACCTGGGTATTTTATTCCCTGAAGGATGTATTTACTGTGGATAAACTCTGGCTTTGTGGCCTGTGATGAACAGGAGAAGCAGGTGGGAGTGCATCTTTCTCCTCCATCAGCTGTGCTGCTATTCCACATCTACAGGCAGCAAAGAGTCCATGGCAGGGTGAAACGGAGAACCAGGTCCTGCTTGGACTTGGCTCCAGCTCCTTCTTGAGGACCACTTTATGGGAGAATTTCTAGCAACTGGGATGCTGGGAAAAGCAGGAAGGACTAGTGTGCTTCGTGGCAGTGCTCACTGCACAAAGATGACAGCCCAAAGAAGCCAGGCTTCTGCACCTCTTTTTTTTCAGGCGTCTCCATGGGAGCTGTAGCTTGTTCGTACAAGATTGCATGGGGGGAAGGAGAGGTGGAAGCCCCTGGCCCTTGTGCTTTTGTTTTGGGTGGATCTCGCCGGTCTTTTGGTTGAGTTGGAATTAATGATTGAAAAATACCAAAAGCATATATTGCACTGTCTTGCCCCAGTGAAGAAAACCACTGAAGCTTAAAACCTATCCTGCTGTCCCTCAGCTGCATTCCTGCTGATGGCCCACCTCTCTGGGTGGTCACCCTGCTTTGATTTGCCTTTCCTAGCTCCTTGTTCCTGCCTGTAGTGACTGTGCATAGAACCATGCGATGGAGGGGAGTAGAGCAGTGACACAAACAAATGAAACCCTGTAAAACTGATCCCCTGCAAGGCTGCTGGGAATAGCCCAGGGGTGCCATGAGCCACAGGAGCTGACTGGGATGTGAGCTGTGTGAACTGCCTCGAGGGGGGAAAAATGGCCATGAAATCCAGTTTTCTATCCTGCTACCAGCCGGGGGCTCCACTGCTGCTTCATCTCATGATAGGGCACATCTCTGTGCTGTAGCCAGCCCTGTTCGTGATTTAAACGAACGTGGCAAGGGCTGGCTGAGGCGTGGACAGGCATCCTGTCCCCTGCCCTTGCTGCAGGGTCTTGTCTCTGCCAAAGGGTGGGACAAGCAGCTGCAGCTGTAAGGCTTTAAACCGCCGTAGGGATGCGAGGCGGGGATGTGCCTGCAAACAGAAGAAAACAGTAAGGGAACAAAACCAAACCAAACCCACGCTCAAAAAACCTCAACAGTACAAACAAACGACAAAGTTGCGCTCTGCGATTTTATTTATTTGTTTGTAAAGCGTACAGTTCCGAGTGTGAGGTATTGCTGAGGTGCACATTCCCTGGCCGTGGCGAGGCGGGCAGAGGTTGAGACATCTTCCCTGGGGAGAGGGAGGGCGGGTTGCGTGAGCCTGACTCAGCAGCGAAGGTCACTTGGCTGAAAGGCTCGGCTTGCAGGAGGAGGTTTCGTAACGTGTCTGTGTTCAGCGCTGATGGGGCCGGCGGTGGGTTAGTGTGTGTGTGTGCGCGTAAGAGGGAGAAACACCAGTGTGGGTGAACTGGGGTGGTCAACCTCACCTGCCCACTCCACCTCCCAAATCACTTCTCTCGCTTCCTTGCTTCCTCCTTGCCTTTCTCCTCTCCTGTGCCCCCCACTTTCCGTGTCTCTTTCATTCTGGCATTTAATCTCATTGTTGCACTGTTTGTTTTATAGTATTGGCTCATCTTCCAGCTCCCCTTTGGGGTCATTATCACATGTGATTAGTCTTGGAGCCTAATGAAGGGGATCAGACATAACTCTAGGGTATGTCTGAACCATTTAGTGTTTCTAAGCTCAAAGATCTGCAGAGGAAGTTTATTTTTAAGCTTCCCGAGAAGATAAATTTCAATCTTGGGTTGTTTAGGGTACAAGTAATAGAACTGAAATGCCTCCCGGGGGGAGCAGTGCCCTCTGGGTTTTGAAGCATCCCAGGGATAATTATCCAGTGCTGAGGAGGTCTTGTTAGTCTTGAAATAGCTTTTAGTGGTGATCATGTTTTTCCTTATACTGGCTAGCGTGAAAGCTTGAAAGTGTATATTAACATTTAGCCTTCATTGTAAGAGCACTGTCAATGTGTTCTTAATACTGTTGTTATCCACTCCCACTCCAAGGAAGCCAGGCATGGAGATACAAAGTGATTACACAATGTAACAACCCCAGAAAATGAAAAAGGACTTTTTTTTGAGGCTGCTCTTCAAGGTCCCACTCTTTCAGTGTATTAAGAGATAGGAGGTCTTGCATCATTGGAGCAAGGCAAGGTTAGAGCATCCCCAGGACAGCTCCAGCAGCTGCTGTTTGGGTGCACTTTGCAGGGAACTGTAGCTCCAGCTTAGCAAAGCAGCAGTGGGGCAAGTGCCACATTGTTTCACTGGCCCAGGCAAAGTGACATGTCTGCAAAGTGACTCAGCTATGTCCCTGCTAACCATCTACTGATGTGATGCAGATCATTAGTCACTAATTGGTGTCATTACCCTGTTTTTAGGCTGCTGGAAAGGCCAAGGATCACAGAGATGTGAAGCAGATGAGTCAGTTTTCCACCCCTTTTGCCCTTAGGTCCACCAAGTTCTTGGTGGTACTTGGAGAGCTGTTTCTGTGTGCCCTGCCAGGCAGACCCATGGTCTCAGTTTCATGTTGGATTCTTTGACTGTTCGACTATAAGCCTGTCACAGTTGTATGGTGGGACTGAGGTCTGTGGCTGGGGCCTTCTGGTGTGTGGCAACGAACTGTGCCAAGGAAAGCCTTTTGGAGACAGTGGGAAAGGGCACTCTGCCTTTGGGATGAGCATGAGAAGCTTGTTTCACCCGTGCTGCATTGGCTCCCTTTGTCAGCTCTGTAACAACCCTCTAAGCCATATGGGGCTTTACTGAGGATCGTGATTTTATAATACTTTCTTTTTATTCCACCCATCTCTTACGCTTCCCATCTTTAGCTCTAGCTCCTCATCCAGTGCCTAATCTATAGGCACTGATGGGTTGGGCACAAATGCTTAGGTATTGCCTTGCCTAGTATCTCAACTGGTGGCTTGTAAATCTGTCTCTTTACTGATGTCTTTTATGCCATTACCCCAGACTAGTCTTGCAGACAGGTCTTTGATGCCACGTATAATACTTGGACATAGCTGGGTTTGGTCACCCCCGTCTTCTCCCTTGTTTGTAGGCTTTTCTTTCTGCCTAAAATCTCCAATTGAGTCTCTTATGGCAGTTGTTGCTTTTCTCAAAGGTTACAGACACCTTCTCTGGTCACAGCATTGGTGGCACCTTTGGCTGCACTGGAGGGGGATGTGTGGATGCTCATGCCTTGCTAAATTTCAGCAAACTCTACATTTATCTGTGCAGTCTTCACCATACTTTGAGTGGCTTAAGAGCCCTGTAGGCCTTTCCCTGTGTAGGCAACCCTGCCCATCTGCTGTGACATTGCTGAAGCTTCAATCTCTGCATCCTTCCAAGGAGATGGGGCTTGGTGGAGGGGGGAATGTGTGCTGTGTATCTTCTCAGTTCACTCCCTATTTGAGCTTTACACCAAGCGAGCTATCCTCGGAAAACTAAAGAGAATTATCACAGTAGGAGCAATATTCCTAATAACATTTATTATTTATGTGTTTTTAAAACTTCTCTTAATGCACTTCAGCCAAACTGTTACCTGTCACTGTTACCTCGCTACAGTTTTAGCAAATGAGCTCTTTCTGTCTTTATGGCAAATGCTGCTGCTTTTAATTTAAAATTAATTTCCCTCTCTGTCCTGCCCTTATGTGTGCCCCAGCCCTGCTCTGTGGGTACCCAGCATCTGCCTATAGGAGCTCACTGCAAGTTTCTGGGTATTGCCCTGACAGAAATAAATCACATGATCCCCTCAAATAACGTGGCAAAGTTCATGCTGTCCTAACTTTGAAGCTGATGTAGTTAAAAGCGAAACGTTCGGGTAAACCTTGGGCGCAGTGTCTCAGGCTTGTGGAGCATTGCTTGGAAAGCTGAAAACCAGCATCTCTAATATGTAGGCAGCCAGGTGAGGTGGTGTGAAAGCTGAAATGTGGCCAAGGGTTTCACAGCAGTTGATACTGGACTACGTGGATGCCCCTGCTCAAAGTGGGAAGGGCTCTCCTCCCTTATCTGAGGAGCCACGCACGTGCCAGGAGACCTTTGTTCTGAATATTTGGAGGAATAAAGTTCAGCAGGTATAAAAGGGCCTTTCCCCACAGCCTTGATTCACATCGTGTTGTGCTCTCTGTCTCTCTCGCAGCTGCGTAAATGAGTATGGAAGATTATGATTTCCTCTTCAAAATTGTTTTAATCGGCAACGCCGGTGTGGGGAAGACCTGCTTAGTCCGTCGCTTCACTCAGGTAAGGCTGGCCACCTCTTGGACATGGGGTGTTGGGGTGGGGACAGCACTGTGAGAAGAATGTGGAGCCCGTGGCTGTGCACTGAGGGTTTTGTCAGCATTGCAGCTTCGAAGCATTTTGTTGTCCACACTCTTGGTGCATGCGTCATGTATAGCAACATACTGGCACAAGTAACATATCCTGTATCTAATGCTCTACTTGGCCCTGTTGGGGACCTTGTGCTGGAGAAAGCTCATCCTTCTCTGAAGATGGATAGTCCTCTCTGAAAGCTGCTGGGACAACTCCTCCTGATTTGGAGGGGCTCTGGACTGGTTGTAAAGACCAGCGTGTCTCCTGATGTGCTTCAGTGAGCCTTCTCTTCCCCATTCCTCTCTGTATGAAGTTATCCCTGTTATTTGTCATTAGTAGATAATTAGTAAATAATCTGAGTCCTGGCTGTCAGTCCAGTGTCTCCTGTTAAACACCAGACTTTTTTTTCTGGCAGAATAACAAGGAAGGGACCATGTTTCTGTGATCAGAGTCAAGAGAAGGTTTTGCATTATGCACAATAAAAAATAAGTTGTGGAACTTTTGTTGCGCTTTCCACTAGGGATTGTCAGCGATTTCCTCCCTCACTGTTAACTTTAGTTTTAAAGCTATGGTGATACTAAGTACTCTCCGACACCTTGTGACAGCCAGTGGCAATAAAGCTAGTCAACCCCAAAGGCTTAAACACAAAAATGTGTGGTGGTGGCTGCTGCTTGAGCTTCAGCAGCACAGCTGCTATAGGGGATGGATGTGCCCCAAAATTAACATGACTTTATAGACCTAGACACCAGAAATCAAAAAGCTCTGTTTATTTTGTTGGTGGGTTTTTTTGTTTTGTTTTGTTTGGGTTTTTTTTCTTCTGTTTTGCTGTTGCTCCTTTCCAATGGTGCTGCAATGAAATACAACCAGCATTGTGCTGACTCTTGCCATTGCTGTGGCACTGGGAGTGGCTGGCTCTGTGCTTTGCTCCTGAAATGCTGTGCAGGGATGTGACCTCAGTGCTGGGAGCTGCCAGAAATGCCTTTCTGTGCCATGGCATATGGTGGAGGAGAGAGGGAAGGTGTGTGGCTGCAGGAGCAAAGACATCTCATCCCATGTGGGCTCTCATGCCTCTTTCAGGGCATTGGAAAGTGGGATAGAGGGTCCTCATTTACTCTTCCCTTGCCTCTTTCAACTGCACAGAAACAGAAGAGCTGTACTCCTCTTGTTTTCCCCTGTATGCACCCTTCTTTTCTTCTCCTTTTTTCTTATCTCTGAATCCAACTTGCTACACAATTAGGTGTGTGTGGGCAGGGAAAACACTGTGGGGGTGAATTATGGTAACCTTTGTGCTGGGGAAATGTCACATTTTCCTCTCTAAATGTGATGGAAATAAGTGTATGGGGAAGGGAACAAGAGAGGAATAGCTTTTAGGAAAAAAGGGTGGCACCGTTTGGCACCCAGAGAGAGTTTTGTCTAGCTACAGAAATTTATTTAATGAAACCCTTGTTTTCTTTCAGGGGCTTTTCCCACCAGGTCAAGGAGCCACGATTGGGGTTGACTTCATGATTAAAACTGTGGAGATAAACGGTGAAAAAGTAAAGGTAGGAGCTTGATGTTTTTAAGTGTAAACTTGTGTGGCAGTGCCACAGCTGAGGTTTCTTGCCATAGCCCTCCAGCTGCTGGAAGACTCATGGGGAAACACTGGGCATGGCTGAGGCGATGCTGGGTCTAAAAGTCTTTGTGCTCTTCTCCACAATTACCATCAGGTTCATAACAGTGAACCTACTCTAAGGGAGAAAATGGAAAAGGGAGATCTTGCAAAACTCTGCCCTTGCTTAAGAGACACTAAGATTGTTCCTGTTTGGGGTTGAGGAGGTGCAAAGAAGTTCTTCAGTGCAGCCTCTGCTCACAGCATTTCTGGTAAGCAGAAATCTGTTGCATTCACACAGGGATATGTTTGATGAAGGTCATCTTTGAGTTCTCAAGACAGCTGTTGGGGAGAGCAGGCTTCTGGACTTGTGTGACTCTGCACATCAAAGGCTCATCTTCCACTTCTGCTGACTTACGGATATGGGAGAAGCGGAGATGGTCACAATACTGGTGCTTCAGTCAACATGTTGAATTGAGAAGGGCAATGTCCTCCATATTAACTCCTTTACCCTCCAGAATAGGTTGGTTGCAGCCAAACTGCTGCTGGGCAACTGTCCTTGTCCTGTGCTATCTCCCAAACTGAGCCTGAACAGCACTTGTCAGAGAGCTATTTTGCCCGGGCCAAAACACACCAGGGACCAATCTCACATTTAATGGGATCCATGGTTGGGTTTCAGTACCCAGAGATACTGGCTGATGCCACTTTGTTGATTAGTAGAAATATTGGTAGAGCTACTGTGGTATCCAAGCGGTGGGAGAAGAGTACGGTTATCTGAGCCTCTAAGGTCAAGGTGGCCAGGATCCCTAAGCTGCTTCGGGAATTATTCTGCCTACATGAAATCTAGGGACATCTAAGTGAAAAGCACTGTTGTGTTTTTCCCCTTGCTGCCTTCATGCAATGTAGTAGAGAGCAAACGAGAGAGTGACAGTAGTGTGACAGCAGCTGGATGTGACACTGAGATCCATTTTTAAGCTTCTGTAAGTGGTGGGATGGAAAGAATCAGCAGACTTGTGCAGATTTTCAGTGCTGGGTTTTTTTAACCTGTATTTCAGCACGGAGGGTTTTTAAAAATGAAAATCAGGTGATGTATTCCTAAGTTCAGGACAGACTTTAATAGCCATGATGAAGTCAGCAGACTGCCACCCCACTGTGTGAGGAGCTGCACAAACCTATGGCAAGTGATAGTCCTTGACCAGAAGACCTTCCAGCCTGAGCAGCTGAAGGACAAGAGGTGTAATTACCTTCCCCTGATAAAGACGGAGTTGATATTCAGTAAATTGCCATGTAAGTGGGACAGAGCAGCAGGCAGCAAAGCGTTGAGGATCACGTGTAGCCCCTGTGGTGTTGGTACTTAGTTCACTGGTTGTGATGCTCAGTAGCAGGCATCTGGCATAGTAGGGTCAGCCAGGACACGGATGATGCTTGTCCAGGCTCCTCTAACAGCAGAGATGCTTCTTTCAGCCAAAACCAGCTCCAGTGGAGCAGCTCAGAGGATCTAAGCTGGTAAATGGCTTAAGTACTGCACGATGGAGTAATTTTTTTTGCCTTATATACCTGGCTTAAAGCTGTCTCAAGATTGTCCTGGTCAGTGGAGGAAGAAAAGCAGTCTTGAGGAAGATGAATTCCATCCAGTTCAAACGTCTCTCCTTTGCAAGCATCTGGTTCCCTGTCAAGTACAGAGGTAGCCTTAAGAACATAGCGTATATCTGAGGTCTGGTTTTTGAGCAGATGAACTCACCTTAGGGATTTGTCTGCTTTTGACTTGTTGCGCCCATGACATAAGCCTGTTTTAAGGCTATCTTGGACTGAGGATGCAAATTCCCTGAAAGAATGTTGAGAGTTATTGTGCCAACATGGACTATCTCAGGGGTAAGGGCAGTTCAGGGAAGTTCTGCAAGCTGAATGAAAACTCATCAGGGTGGTAAGCCCCTGCTGCCCTGCAAAGATCTGATGAACGCACGAGTGTCCACTAAACCAGTTCCATCACCTTAGGCCTGGCTTGTGTTTCACAGAGCTTTAGCAAGTGGTGGCTGGTATAGCAGCTATATTTCACAGAGCAAATAAGTTGTTAAATTGAAGTCCTTCTCCTGACCCCACTAGTGAAGTAAATTGGAGTTGCTGGAGCTCAGCCACAATGACCAAGCTTGGGAGGAAGCTTAGTAAGATATCTTTGAGCATTTGGATGAACCTTCTGGAATATGGAAGGCAAATGGATTTCTTTCAGGGAGTTAACTTGTAGCTGAAACTTTTTGAGTAAGCAGTGCTCATGAAAATAAACACTTAATGAGCAGGAAAAGCAGGAATGTGTCAGAACACAGAGCAATAAAAATGACATTTCGGTCAAAAGAGTCACTTTTCTGTCTGTTAGCTCATTTAATGGTGCCCAAGCCATGACTACCCTTCTGTGCTGGGCAGCAACTCCTTCGTGTCTTCTGGGATCCAGGGTGAGAGAGCAGAGCTGTTTAATGAAAAGGTTTTCAGACCTGAAAATAAATTACGTATTTCTGAAGAAAAATGCTTTCCTGCTTTCAAAATTACATTTGAAAGTCAGTGGAGAGGGGCTCACTAGCATGAAAGCTCTGTGCAAGCTACATAAGATATGAGTGACTACTAAAGCTCCCCGACAGATGAGCTGAGACAGCACTATGCAATTGAGGGGGCTTTTGATCTGCCCAGTCTTTCCTAATAAAACACAAAATACGTACAACATGAGAAGGCTACACAAATTCAAGCTGAGTAGATAGCAGTTATCATGCTGGTCAAAGCTCAGCATCCTCAGTGCTGCAGAGGGCTTTGCTATATGGACCTGTGACCTTATTGTACTTGGTGGAAGTGTTCATATGCATAAAGCTAAATGTATGTGCAGATGTTGGGAGAGCAGGAAGCATCAGCTGGCTCTAAGAAAATAAACCTCTAGATTTTCTGCAGACTGAGTAAGGCACTGTCCTTTGGTTCCTCTGGAAAAAAAATGGTACAAGTAAAATGGTTGCTGTGAAATATTTTATTTGGCAGAAATAATCAGTGCGGTGAGGTAAGATGTGCATTTTGTGTGCAGGAAGAGTTTATCAGTGGCTGTAAGGTCAGGGGCTCTTCCCTGCCTTTTGCACCCAGCTCACAGGTAGACTCATGGCTGCAGACAGTAAGAAACCCTCTCCCCCAGGGCAATCCTTTTTGTCTGTTTTATTAAAGTGGTGGAAGAATGTATTCATGTCAAGTTTCTATCAGCTTGGAGATCTTTTCAATAAATGTGAGATATATATATATATAAAAAAAAGCTTGAGTTAACTAGTAGACCAGTCAGAAAATGTTTTTCCGGGGAAACAGCCAACCAACAACAAAATTATCTGTATTTTTCCATCTGCCAGAGTTTGGAGACTGGTCTGTTTTAACGGGGACTCATTCGTTATCTGAATTTCACGTACAAGTAATATCACTTATGCTTTTGTGTGTCACTTAATTGCCAGTGCTAGGTTCAGCCATTTCAATACAGCTGTGCCAAGAGATTAAGCACAAAGGTGCCCAGGAGCTGTGTGCCATCCACAAATTGCTTTCTCTGCAAAAAACCTACTTTTTCAAAATTGTACCCCACTCCTGAAAGCTGCCACTGGGAGCTCTCATTTCAAACTATCATATTTATGGTGAGTAGCTGGCATAGTTCAACTTTGGAACTGGGCAAGAATAAGGCTTTCTCTGTTACAGGGTGCTGAAAATATGGAAAAATTTTCGAATACTTTCCCTTTTTCTTCCCAAAGTACATGGGATTCTGGCTAGAAATCACCGTTTCGCATAACTAATGCCAGGGAGGGGTGCTTTAAAAAAAAAAACAAACATAAAAGCTGAAGCAGAGAAGTACTCTTTTATGTTTAAATGTTTTGATTTTGAATGTTTGTTTCTTTGACTGCCTTTCTGAATAACTGAGTTTTTGATGACCCACCAAAAACTATCAGATGGTCAAATTATAAAAACCAGTATGAGTTTAGTTTGTATTGAGAAATGTGTGTTGTCTTCCTGGACCCAGAGGTTTTGGCAGACACTCATGACCTCTTTGATATAGTTGAGGACATGTCAACTAGTTCTACACGTTGGGAAGACAGTCCTTGTATCAGCCTTCAGCTGAGCTCTCTGTTCAATCCTGTGGTTTCAAGCCACCAGTGTGTCATCTTAGGATAACTAAGCTTTGGGAGCTTGAGGAGAGGCTTTATTATTTATTGTTTCTTCTTGGGATGGATGCTGCTGTTGATGGGACTTCAGGGTCAGGAGAAGTGACTTTCTCCCTCCTGCATTGTAACTGCAAGCCAGCAGCAATGTCCAGCAGAAGTTGATGCTAGCAGTGACACGAAAACCTGCAGACCTGTGGCTTCCAGGGAAAGTCAGCCACCGTGCCAGCTGACTTTGTGCATTGCATTTCAATCCACAAGTGCAGGAACAGAAACAAAAGATACTGGGGGAGGGGAAGCCCAAGGGGAGAAGAGCTAAGTGCTTTCCCAGCATTGGCTCTACCCTAAAGGAGGGGTTTTTTTTAAGTCAAGAGTGCTGCTATCAAATAAAAAAAGTTAATTTTTTTTTCTTTTTACCACTTTTCCTTGTTATGCTAAAAGCTGCAGATCTGGGACACAGCAGGACAAGAGCGATTCCGATCCATCACGCAGAGTTACTATCGCAGCGCTAACGCGTTAATCTTGACCTACGACATCACCTGTGAAGAATCCTTCCGGTGCCTCCCCGAGTGGCTGCGAGAAATCGAGCAGTATGCCAGCAATAAGGTCATAACCGTGCTAGTGGGTAAGTGACCATTGTCCCTTGAGGGGTGATGAGATGAGGGGGTGAGCTGTGCTTGTCGAGGGGTTAGTGGCGGATGGAGGCGTTAGCGGGGGGTGGGGGGGAAAAGTGGCATCTGTGTGAATTGGTGGTGCAGATCTTGTTGCCAACAAGAGTTGTAACGGCAGGTGGGTGCAGACAGTGCCTTAAAACCAGTGCTTGGACCATTTTTTCTGTAGATAACCCCAAGGTGCTGATGATAATGTTCAGGATACTAAAGGCACTTCTCAGTGTGGTCCTGTCTCAGGCCTAAGCCTGTTGCATGCAGAGGTGGGTACTTCTCACCAGTTGGTCCTGTATGGATCTGAAGTGTTGATGGTGCAGCTACCAATAGAGCTAAGAATAGAGCAGTTTCCCTGTGACTCCCAGCTAGGATGTCTACAAATACGTAAGGTCTGCTCAAGTTGGGGTTGCCTCTGTGTTGCTGTACCCCATAGCTGTGGGACAGCCAGAGTCTTGTCTTGAGTGGGTCAGGATCTAGGAACCAGATCAGGATGTGATGGCTGTGTGGATCAGTGCATTCGTTGGTGGGATGAAGCTGGAAAACTGGATATTTTTGCATGGATTTTATGGAAACTAAGAATAAACAACTGAATGCTATATCAGTCTGGAGATCTTCAACTCGAGCTAAAGCAGACCTCAGGCCATCTGTCTGCTACAAGCACAGTGAAGGTTATTTTGCCTAGCTGTGCTTTTTCATGCTCTGCTTTCAGCATCTGATAGTCAGGACTTGGCTTTTAAAGGCCCAAGAATATATAAAGAACAATGGTAAAATAACTTGGGGAAAGCCAGAAAGTTTCATGCTGCGGTGTTGGTATCACCTTTAATGATTTGCTGCTTAAAAGAAAAAAAACAAAAACTTGAGGATTGTAAAATGTATTTAAGGTGGCTTTAACAAATCTTTTGAATTTCCCATGCCTCAGTGGTATTGCAAGTGACCTGTGGGATTTACAGAGCTTCCATAGAAAAAGCTCGTTATACTCCATGAAAAGGGTATGACGTGTACAAATGGTGCGGAAATAATAAATATGACTACCAAATATATGTGACATTTTTTAGGAAGGATAAGTTAATTTTCAACATCTACAGAAAAAAAGATAAATGTTAGCAGCCATACCATGCACTTTGAAGATGGTGACACACATAAACATTTTGTGTTGAGGGATAATTTGTTTAGAAAGGTAACTTCAGTGTATACAGCAGGTCCAAGAAACTGCTTTATCGGGAAGGAAAGGGGATCTCAGATGAGAGGAGGGCAATGAGATGTGTCTTGCCAGTGGAAGTGCAGGTTTTTTCCTCCCACTTCTTGTCACAAAATTGCTGATAGAAACAAGGCCTGGAGACGTTTCCTCCTGAACCTGTCAGCTCCCTGGGCACAACCCCCTGTTACTGCAGGTCCTGGTCTGTTATCTTCATTGTAAGATTAATTAATGGCAGAAACATCAAGTTTGAAGTGAAGTGGCTGATAATAGGTTATAATCATATCAGATGCTTGCTTGAGGCTTTAATCAACTCTCTGCTAAATTGAGCTCTCTGAAGGAAGGGACTGATTTTCTGTTCCACCTTGCTCTGCAAGTGCCTCCCAAGCCTATCCCTCTTCCAGCCTCAACAGCCAAATCCTTCACAGAAATACTGAAATAGGAAAGCTGCCTTCCGTGCCAGGCTTCTTTTAAAGCTTGTAATGATATGAGAAATACCACATTTAGTGTCTCATATGCTATAATTGACATTTTAAGTGCTCCTCAGAGCAAGAACGGGAGAATTTTCAATAGATATTAAAATGGAAATCTCTTAATGTTGGTTGATAGCAGCAAACAGATGCACCAGTGTTAAATTAAAGATAACTGACGTGGATGTTCACAGGGCATATTCTGTTAAATGAGCTGATATTAAATGAACTTGGTCACATGTATCAGGAAATCCATTATGTGGAGGGAGAGCAAGCACTACGAGTTTCTCATCAAAGCTACTGTCCATGCATACATACAACACCAGACTCCTCTTTATCCCTTTTCAACCTCTGTTTCTCTTGTTTGGAAGTCAAATTAATTCCTCTTCTAAACTATGTTATCAATGCAGGTAATAAGATTGATTTAGCCGATAAGAGAGAAGTCTCCCAGCAGAGAGCTGCAGAGTTTTCTGAAGCACAGGACATGTACTATCTGGAAACCTCTGCAAAAGAATCGGATAATGTGGAAAAACTATTCCTGGACTTGGCCTGTCGGTTGATCAGCGAGGCACGACAGAACGCCCTTGTGAACAATGTCTCATCCCCCTTACCAGGAGAGGGGAAGAGTATCAGCTACTTGACTTGCTGTAATTTTAATTAAAGAGCTGGCATGTGATTTCCCCTTCTGCCATGGGCCAAGAAGATTTTGGTTTTTTTCTGGGATTTACCTACCCAAAGGGAATTCCTGTCATTTTGACGTATCTGACTTACCAGGAGTCATATTGTAGACCTGAAAGCGTGTCAGGCTGACAGCTCCAGCTGCATGGCAACATAGCAGGATATAACATGGTTTAAATTCGTTTTTCTTGCACTCTTTGGAGTGGCTTAGGAAAAATGCTCCATGTACTGCAGAACGTGAACTATTGTTTCCTTCTATGGGAGACTAGAGCAGCCTCTCCTGAAGAAGATATTGAAGAGATGAAAATCTCACAAAACAATGTGTTTGATCCTTTTTAAAATTAAAAAAAACAACACAAAAACAACAGAGAAAAAACAAACCCAATGGACACTGACCCTGGACTACACTGGCAATCTTCTGGGCTGCCAGCAAGTGGGCTCTAAGGACATGTACATAGCGTCTGCCCATGCGTCTTCATGGAGGACTGGTGTTTGAAGTAGTGTTATGTCTCTCATCTACAGGCACTTTCATGAACATGGAATTAAAAAAGACAAGTTACATATATCAACATCTTCAAGATTTAAGATGACGTGGATACAGCTCAGTTGCTCCCGTTGGTGCTAGCAGTTCAGCAAATACTCCATAGACCAAACGTAGTCTTATGATGTTACTGTCCTCTGAATGTGTAACTTAAACTGGTTAGGGAAAAAAACACTAATAAGCACTGTTCATGAAAATAAAATAAAAAAAAAGAATCTCGTTATCTCTTTTTCTAGGCCTGAACATAGTGGGAAAGAACTGTGCTTCTTTGATACCCAACACAGGATAAAAAGACTTTCCAGAAATTAAAAAAAACCAAACCAACCCAAACAGAATGTTAACAGTTCCTTCTCTAATTACTAGTGTCCTAATGTGAAATATGAGCCTTGGGAAAGATTATTGGTGGATTTGGGGGGAAAAAAGCATACCAGACATGACCAGAATCTTCTGTGTGCATGGATTGTGTATAAGGGTTCAAAGAGGGCACAGTTTGAAGTGGCAGTCTGCAATATGTCCGGCTTAAAAGTAAAGCTTGTAAATACATTTTGTGTTGAAAAGCAAGTGGACAATTTTGTAGAGGTTTTTCTTTATGCCAAGTGGAAATAGCGACAGGTTGCAAGTGGTATCGTTCTGTGTCTGACCCATCCAGTGCTCACCTTGTGGAACTGCTCTCCAGGATGCTCTTGAAAGTATCTTCTTGGCATCCTCTCTCTGCTAGAGTAGCTTGCAGGTTCAAGGCTGTAGAGGCACTCAATTTACTTGATGCTTTGTACTCTTAATCACAGACTCCAGTGTGTGTGTAACTGTTTGGGCAATTTTTCTCCAAAACCCATGAAGTGGAAGCACTATGGAGTTTGTGATGTTACTACACCTCTAGTGCCATATGCGAATAATGCATTGCCAATTTACACGATGTCAAAGTGAAATTGGAAGACAGTGAATGTGAACATGAAAAATGATATTTAGAAGTTTGAGTTCAATTTAGATGATACACATAAATCTCTCCTGGCAATTACATGGCTGTGATATGCTGTAACTTAATTTAATATTATTTGAGTTTTACTGATAACAGAGCTTTTTGTATTGACATGAAAAGCTGCCAGTAAGCACCTCTTGAAAAGAATAATTAAAAAAAAAAGGCATTCTAAAATGCTTTTTCGTTTTTTCATGGAAAGACTACTTTGGGCTGTATCATGTTGTGCCTTTCATCTGTAATGGGGGGCTGACTCTGTGTCAAAGAGAGGGGGGATCAGTGTGTCATAGGGCCATTTCTAATGTTTTCTTGCTATGTTTAGGTCACTTTTTTCTTTTGTGACTGGTGGTAAAAAGGAACATACAGAAATTGTGATATGAAGCTTGTTTGTCATTTAAGCAATACTTAGTAAAGAAGTTCTGTGAGTGTGAGATGATGTAGGACGTCATCTTTTCAGTCCCTGCTCATGGTGTCATCCAAAGGATTTAGAAATCTGTGGGACGCGGTGGCTTCTGTTGTGCTGGACCGTGTGGTACAGCCTGTGCTGAAGAGCAGTGTCTTTCCTGAGCATTTCCCGGATTGCCAAATGTGGCCTCATTTGAGCTTATGAAGGCCACCCAACTCTGAGACAGCTGACTCTGCACATCTTTTAGGTAGTTGTTTAGAGCAAGGCTCAGGGTGTTACATGTAAGATAACACTCAAGTTAAAAATCAATACTGTGTATGTTTAATTTGTAAAAGCTCTTGCTCTCCAGATGCTGGACTTGTCTGTGTATCATTGAGAAAAATAGGGTAAGGCTGTTTGATTGAGTTACTCAAGGATGGAGGAGACTGCCCACTAAAACACCTGTGGGTTGCTCAGCTGAATTTCCAAAAGCATCAAAGCTGGGCTGGTACTTTTTATTTCTGCTATCACTATAAAAGCATTTTAAAGTGCTGCTTGAACCTCCAGAAGTGATTGAGCTCTAACACATTATCATGACTGAACAAGCTGAACTGGTCAAATAGCAGAAATAGCTAACTTTATTTTCTTGGGCATTCAGTTTGAGGTTTTTAGAAAGCTCAGTCTCTTTTTTTCCAGTGCTTTCCTAACCTGTAGGTTACTATTTTGGAGACTAGCTGCCTATTGGCAACCTTGAAGCCTTGGTTCTTTTCATTGCCAGCACATCACCTTTCATGTAAGGACTCCAGTGGTGTGCTTTTGTGGTGGGGTGGAGTGCTGCAGTTGGGTTGGTATTAGTGAACTATATGACTTCTCCAGGGACAAATCTGAACTGCTTCCTTTCAAGGTTTATTCTGCGTAGACTTAAAGTTGAAAGGAAACAATAGTGGTATGTGCAACATTTTTATAAGGTCACAAGCCAAAGCTGTTGTTTGAAACTCTCCTCTTTATTTGCAGTTAACAAACATGCTACTTGTTGAAGAAATGAAAGTTTATTGTAGTAACTCCTTTGCAGGAGTTACTTTTGTGCACTTTTGAGTATCTCCCTAGTGCATACAACCCACCTCTCCTTGTCGCATTGAGGGTTTATCTTCTCTTCTACAGTCTAGTCTACTGCTGAAGGCTTCCCAACCAGAAAAGGAGCTTTATCTACTCCTAATAGCAACTTGGTGCTGTGGCACAGTGATCAAAGCCTTGAAAAATAAAAGGATATTAAAAAAAAAAACCAAAACAAATTCCAATTATCTGACAATCAGCTCTTCAGCTATGGCCAGCACCTTGCTAGAGGAGTGGATTTTTTGAGAGAACTGTTGGTGAAAGCCTTGTGTTGCTTGCTGGGTCCAGTGTCCAAAAATGATGCAGAATTGATATAATGGGCCGAATTTGACTGGAAATTTTCTTTATTATCAAGAGAGCAAAGCATTGCTAGATTTTGATGTGGTTTTTTAGGGTGGTGTATTCACAGCCATGGAAGGATCTTTTTATTTCTGGATGAGTATTTTTATAGTAGTCCCATAATGAAACGTTTTCTTGACATTTTTAGCAGAATGAACTCCCAGCAGAATCCAATATTGGGTGGTCAACAAATGCTTGCTTTATCTAGCAATCCTGTTTGCAGAGATTACTAAAAGCATCTCCTGAAAACTGGATGGTCTGAACTCTGTTTACCAGTTTGGCTGCCAATTCAGTCAGGCTGAATTTTGGTAAACCACCAAATGTTCTGTGCTTCAGGTCACTGTATGTGAAGTACTTGCTAGTGTTTTGCATTGGGTATTTACATGGCAAGTTTGCTGGGACAAGCAATGACTTCTATTCCTGTTTGTGTTCCCCATGAGAAACAAAGTGCTAGAAAAAAACCCAACTAAACAAAAACAAAACCCCAACCCTTCAGGTCAAAGAGTTATAATGGGAAAAAAAGTGAAATTATGAACTCTGCAAAGAAGGGGACACTGTGTGACTCTTCCAACCTCTAACACTGAAGTCCTGATTTGATCGGCAGGTGAGTTATTTGAACATGCAGTCAGATACGTGTTTGTGCTGAAGGCTAAATGGCTTTGTGATCATTATTTAATGAAAACCACATGTGGTATTGTCAGGCAAGACACTTCGTTCTGTGCTGTAGAACACATGAAACAGCCCTTAAAATCTGACAGCTCGCTGGTGCCGCTTGTCTTTTTGGAAATAGTTATATTGGTAGCAGTTGGCTCCTGCCAGTCTAGGTTTAGTGGTTAATGGCTATTGAATTCCTTCAGCATCAGTAATAACAGCAGCAGACTGAGGCTGACACAGGATACAGTGATTTGAAAAGAGGGAAAGAAAAAACTAGTGATGCAGAAGCATGGTGGGTGCATACACATGGGACAACAGGCTTTCCCAAGCTTTCGCTGACAAGGGATACAATTAAGTTATAGTCAGACCCACTGGGTTTTGTCTTGTTCGTTATCCCTAAGGACTGCTGTTTGTTCATCTGCTTTTCCACTTGTCTTTTCATTATGAAGAACTGTCTATAAATCAGGATGCGATGTTGAACTGGCACAATGTCTGTAGTCAGAGCCTGAATTCAGTTGGAAAACAGGTTAAATTCTCCAGCTATCAAAACAGACTGAGCAAACATGCAAGATACATTGCTCTTTGGAGACCTGCAATGCCATCGTGGTTCTATAGGGCTGGAGACACTGTCACAGAAACTCTCTCCTGGCTGTCTGAGTGCTACAGCCCTTTGTCCGAGGGGATTGTTGATTGTGTGGAGCAGAAAATGCAAAGTGAAGAGATAGTTCTGCTCCCTCGGTTTCCTCAATCCCATCCTCTTTTAAAAGAATGCATCCATAGCTTACATTTTGATTGTTCTGGACTTCAGTTGAGGGATGCCTTGAATTTCAGTGTTAGCTGAAACTCTTTTGCATTTTTTTGCTTTCAGTATCAAAGCACCCAATATCCTTATAAGGGTTGCCCCTACCAACAAAGACCTTTTTGAGTTAGTTTGGTTAGAAAAAGGTGTTTCTAGAGGACACTTGATGAATTCCTAGGGAGCAAGTATGGAAACACTGTAATGTTGAAGTACATAAGGGCTCACCAGAAAACCCACTGAAGCCAAAGGAAATACTGTAATCAACTCCAGCAGTGAAAACCCTGTGGAAGATAGTAATGTAAAAATGTTTTCTTCCTCTGTTTATAAACTTTATTTTCTTATCTGAACAAATTTGGCTTTTGACATCACTCTTTTTTTCCTTGCACCCTATTGAATTTCTCTTGTCTATCCTCTTGTTGCTCTAGGTAATAATTATTCTAGTTACCGTTCACAAGCAGCAAAGGATCATCATTTTGAAGAACAGTCTTCTTGTCTTATGACAATGAGTGGTGGGGAAACACTAGCTTGATTTCCTACAAGAAAGTAGTGCGTCCTAAGCAAAGCAGCCTCAGCTGGAACTGGTCATGTCTTTGAAATGTGATCATCCACTTGAGCTGTAGTTAAATGTACCATAAAGGTTACAGATCTTGCATCTGCCTCAGTTCAGGATTCATCTTGGCTAGGAAACAAACAACAGGGTAATCATGCTGATGGTGATGCAAGGCTCCCAAAGTAGCCTGTTGCATTGCTCTGACTTCCCTCGCTAATCACCACCTTGCTAAACTGACCCAAAGTCTCCTTTTCTGTACTGTACTATATCTAGCTGAGAGAGATTGCTGGCTGTCATCACCCAGGGATGCCATCACACCCTTTCCCTTCATGTGAATGAGCTGTAACTTAAACCAGAAGTAAAAACTATGCCACGTGAGTTGAGAGTAGTTTGGTTTTTTCCCAAACGGGAGCCACAGATCCAGAGTAAAAACAATATCTAACGCTTGCCCCTCCAAATACAGTCAGCTGGGTAACTGGGGAAAGATAACTCAGATATAGCAGAAACTGAGATGGCAATGAGTGTAATTTAGGCTGTAAATGTTGTCAGTAAAAAAAAATTAGACTGTTTTTAAGAGTGTAACCAGAGCTCAGTTCATCTGCCTGGATAAACAGGAGCTTGCTGTACTATACTCAGAGATTGTCTCTGTTTGCATACAAATAACGAGCTATTAGCACTTCCTAGGTGTGATCACATTTATTGAACCAGTTATCCTTTTACAGCAGGCTCAGAAGATAATTTTAGTTCTGGTTAATGCTACAATAAAACTCAAGAAGCAGGTGCCATCTTTACATTGGCACCTTTTGTCTCTTCCACTTCTGCTTGTCTTGGGGTAACATTCCCAAGGACATTCATGCTTTTGAGTGCACTATGGTGGAGTCCCTGCTGAGCATCTTCTGGAGTCCAACCCAGGTCCCCAGGCTACCTGCCATAGCCAAAATCTTTGTCAGTTGTGGTTTTATCTGTGCATGGTTCCCTTGAAGAGAGTGGATGCTAAGAGTATTCATGCTTTCATGGGCAGCAGTCAAAGGCTCTGGTGTGTCTGGTGTCGCATGAATGCAAACCTCAGATCTTTTCAAAGCTTGATTCCTCTAGCATCTTTCATCCATAAATCTGCTACTTCCTCATACTGCTCATGCCTCAAGCATGGTGGAGGTCTCAGAATGGATAGAGTCCTGATTGCATGAACCACTGGATCTGACTTCTGCTTTAGTTAGAAGGAAGAGCATCTGTGGGTCATCTTCTGTGCCACCTCGAGTTTCTTACTATGAACACAAACCGAAGTAATGCAGTAAGATCATTCTCAGCCAGGGCATCCTGCAAGGAATGTTTCCCCTATGGGACCAATAGAAGAGATTAAGATGCTAAGAATCAGTGGGGGTTTGGTGCAAGTGAGTAAATCTCTAATTTGGTGGATGCTGCTCTCCATCTGGGGAGACATGGCTGTGGGAAGGAGCAGAGTCATTCTGAGCTGTCACTTTGGTGGTGGTATGAATATCTCCAAGGGTCTGGATTGCATCATTGGGATGGGCTTTAGTAAATATAATGGCCGCAGTGTCCCCAGCAGTCAAACCTTTATGGAGGGGGAAGCAGAGGAGGGGGGAATGCAGTTTTGACATTTTAATGAAGTGAGAATAAAGTTTGGTCTATGGTGGGGAGAGCTGCTGTGATTTCAGGTGCTGCCATTGCCTCAACTCTTGCATCCTGTTGGAAAGAAAGCCTTACCGTTGGCCCCCATGTGCAGTCAGCACTGAAGGGGAAAAACTAACTTCTTAAGCCAACATTCTGGGGGAGAAAGGGCCATTTGAGAGTATGGAGGAAGCCCAGTGCTTGTCGCTATACTGGTTTGGAGTGAGAAGTACAGCTCTGGATATCAGAAGTGGTTTAAAACATGCCATAGTTCTTAGCATAATAAGATGCACTGCAGATACGTCACATCCATTTTATTCCCCACAGCTGTTTACAAAAGAGGAAAAAAAATAAATCTGAGATTGGAGCAGCTGCAATCACTCAGCTGTCAATATGGGACAAGGCTCTTTCTGCTCCTCTTTTATTTCCACTTCACTCTGTTCTGCTGCACATATTTGGCTGTTCTGTGAATTTGCAGATCGTGAGATATTTTTTTTTCAAACTGCCTTTGATCTATACAGAAAGACTCACGCAGCTCTCATTTTAATTCATTAATACTGTGAGTAGGCATTTTAATTTTATGTTCACTGGCTTGTTTCCCTTTGTAATGTTATCTAACTGACAAGTTCATCGTGCTCTGCATTACCTTTAGGTTTTTGAGTCTAAAACATTTCCTCTCTCCTGAAAACTGGGATCATTTTCAGAGATGTTATAAAGGCATTTTATTTCCTCAGGAGAAAACCTGAATTACTCTTAGCTTTGATTAGTAGCAAATCAGTATTGAAGAACATAATTTTTATTCTTTTTTACAGACAGCATGAACAAAGTATGTTTCATACCATCAAGTGTAGTTTGAATTGTAGTTTAAAAACCTGCTCAAGCACTAAAAGCAGCATTTTGTTTGCAACTTCCATGCCAGGGAAGTCGCAGCACTAAAGGAAATTTCCTGGGTTAGAGGTTTTTTTCCCCACCAAGGTATGCTGTCTTTCCCCCGACAATTGTGAATTTAGCACAATGTACAGAATTTTAACGACAACCCCGATTCCTAAACATGTGGCCAGAAGGGTGAGGAGAGAATGTGTTTCTTGTTGATCAAGCACAACCATTTCAGTGGAGAAAATGCACTACAGCTGGTCAGACCATTGATCTCAATCACTTGCGGGGGTAGTGCTGTCTTTGGGAAGGGGATAGGTGTTAGCAAATCACCAAACTGTGAATCATTGACTGTCAGAAGCATTTGGCTTGTCTGGTTTTTTTTTTAAGTTCTTGTGGTCAAGTGTGGTACAGTGGGGTTGAGAAAGGAATGTATTTTGGATGACCAGGATGATGAATGTATGATGCTTCATGTTTATTTGTAATGTCCTTTTTTATACTTAGAAATTGCTTACCTATGTATCTGTATGTAAATAAATGTTTAATCCTTTCCACTTGGTGTTTAAAGTTTCTGATTTGAACCACGAAGCAAAGTTGCCTTAAAAATGTGTACAAGACAGATTCAGTTGACATGATTTAATATCAGACCAAAAAATGTATGGCTGCTAAGGCTTTTCTGCTTGAGTTGAGCATACTGAGGCTCTCACAGCATTGGGACCTCACAAGAAGAGCAGAAGTAGAGCTGCTGTCCATGGGAACAATGTCCCTTTGCACTAGAATGGAAGAAAAAAAATTATTCAAAACAAGAGAGATCATAGAAAAGTTTGAAATACTGCAGAAATGCCGGTATCAGTCACTAGAGGGTGGTCTTTGACAGAGGTACCATCTTCTTTCACTATCATTGCAAACCTGTAGCTGGTTAAACTCTTGCCCTAGAAAGATGCTAAGTTTGTGTTGGATGAAGATGATGGTTGGATGATGCTGTTGTCTCGATTTTTTTTTTTATAATTTTTTTTTGTCCCAATTTCCCCCCCCCCTTTTCTTTTCTTTTCTTTTTATGCTAATTCTTTTCAGACTTCACCTTGTTCTTAGAACTCCATTAGAGTTCCCCAAGGACCTATCTTTCTAGAATCCTTTTGGACAAGATCCCCCATTTTAAGCCTTTAGTCTTCTGGTCAGTATATAAAGTTTGTGCTCTGACTCATTCTGGGGATCAGGTTTCCTCCTCTGTGCTCTGCTCCACATCAAAGATGACTTCTGCTATGACCTGTGAAGCTTGAAGACGCCATGTGTCTTTTATTGCCTCTTCCACTGACCTTGAAGCTCCTTCCTTGGTAAGTGTCTGACATGAGGGCTAGACCATCTGCTCTGTGTTCCCCAGGAAGCTGGCAATTTGAGTCAGTGATAAAACAAAGAGGTATTTTAGGAGGGAAAAGTCCCTGTGTGCTTCTAGGTAGGAACTGGGCAAAAGGAGGGGAAGAAAACATCCTTAAAGCTCAGACAGCTTGGGAATTGAGTGAAAGTGAGGAGGGCTGGAGTGTGTTGCCTGTGCGGCTGATGACTGGAGAAGCCAGAGCAAGTCCTTCCTGGGGAAAGGTAAGGGTCAGGTGAAGTGTGTCAGCTCTTCTTTGCAAGGAGCATGTAACCAGTGGGTTATGCAACCTCCTCCTTGTTCAGCAGGTGTAGCAGCAAGGGCACAGCCTGTGCCAAGCTTTGGTGAGGATAAAAGGATTGCAGGAGCATGAAGGCTCTCTGCAAAAGGGAACAAACTGCCCCAGAGGAGAAACGGAAGACTGACAGGCTACAGGAGCAAAACCAAGACAGCTTATTGCCTCTCCTCCATCTTCTCATGTACAAAGTCTTCCTACCGAGTACGTGGGAAGCTGCCCAGAAGATGTCATCTTGCTGACAGAGGCCTGTCACACAACAGTACTATTTGGTCTTGCTATGTGTGCAGTCTTCTCGCATAAAGCACAGGAGATCTGACTGCCCTGCATTAGTTTCAAAGATACTGTACAGACAGTCCTACCTAATTGAAAATTTAGTCTTGATTTATGGATTTCTGTGCATCGGGAATCAACCACAAACCCAGTATGCATTTTCAGGAGTTTTATTACCTTCAGAATTAAACATGCTGAGCTTTACTCTTTTTGTACAAGCTTATAATTATAATCACATCAGCTTGCACCAAAAGCTATCACTTCTTATAGTGTGTAGATGACTTCACTGCTGAATAAAATCACAAAAATGGGCAAAACGTTTCATGTCAAGATGCTGTCGGGTGTATGATGTAGAAGTTTTGGCAGTGTTTCAGAGCTAGCTCCCTCAGGCCGCTGGTGTATCATGTGGATCAGGTCTAACCCTTATGATAAAGTGGGTATTTGGCCAGTTCATCACAAGGGAGTGCTTAAAGAGTCAGTGATACTGCAGGCTCATATTATGTAAGAGGCTGTAGTGGAAACAACCAGTTTCAAGTTCTGTATGTTTGAGCACTGATGTCTTCAAACCCTTTCAGTATTGCCTTCTCTGTGCTCAGTGGTTTGGCTATGAGTAATGCTGTTTTTCCCTTTATTTCTTCTATGTAAGCCATAAACACAGATTTGCCACTTCCAGGCAGGCCCCATTTCTTATTCTTTTTCCATGGGCCTCTAATATAAATTCATCAAGTAGGATTTTATTTGCAATAGATACGATCTTTTGAACAGACATAACATTGGTAAATGCAGGCACAAGCACAGGCTTGTTCACTTGGGCTCACCCTAGAGCCCTACACTATCCTGACCAAAGCAACCCTCGTGCAGTTCCAGTGCTCTGATTTTTTTGTCAAGTGCAGGACTAAAGCTCAGCTGGGCAAGCTATCAACAGCCTACAGAGTTGATATGGCTTCTCCCATTGACATCCTTTGGCTGTGCCGAGAAGCCCCACACAGGGATTTGTGTGTCCCTTACAGAACAGCATTGCCATGTCCTGCTGTGGTGGTTTAGGCAGGTGTCACTGGCAGAGCACTTAACAAGTGCCTCCACTTGCAGGTATGCTGCTTGAAGTTACTTTGGTCATCAAATTATTATGTTTAATTCTACCTCTTTTTCCCACCTCTTTTTTTGTCTTTTTTTTTTTTTTTTGCTATAGCCAGATGTTCCTTTTGCATCTGTTTAGGCCTAGCATCCAGGGACTACAGGGATCTAGGCTTAAACTTGCAAGAAATAACCTTGACCCTCCTGACAAAACCACCTACTGTTGCAATGTACTTAAACACCAGAAAGAACTTCTGGGTTGTGCTTGAGTATTTTGCTGGGCAGGACAGCAAGAAGAAAAGATGGTTTGATGGTTAAGATGTTTCACTGATACCCAGAGCTAGGCTCCTTGCTCTCTTAATAATTTTGGGCATGCCTTTGAACCTCTGCCACAGTTTTCCTCAACTGTAAGTAGTGGAAAAAAATAACCGCCCAACACTGAGTGCTATGGAAAAGCTTCTTTGTAAAGCGAGTTTACCTGTGCAGACTGGCTGTGTAGTGATGAGGAACTGTTGTCTTTGGTCAGCCTGCAGCCTCAGCACACTTGCACCCTTGGGCGGAAAGGCTGTACCCCCTTAGCACCCTGCTCAGCTGCAGAAGCAGCTCGTATGGTTTGAAATATCCTCCCTCCCATCTCTCAAGGAGGAATACATTTGGTTAGAAGGTGCAGAACTTAGGGTAGAGACCATGAAATGGAAAAGGTTTACCTATGGGTTCTGTATTTATGAGCTGTACTAAAATAGTGGATAAGGGACAAGGTGGTGAAAGTAAATGCCCTCATATTTCCCTGAGTGTCCTGAAAATAATGAGCAGGTACATAATTATTTTATAGAAGAGATAGGAAGGGACACAAAGATTACAGCTCTAATTCCAAAGATCTTTTTTTTTTTTTCCATCCATCCCAAGCATGGATCCATTAGGTTGTCTTAGACAGGTCCTGCCTCAACACCCTGGTTTGTGTGCATGCTCCAGAGAGGTATCTACAGTGAGACCCTGTCAATGTTTAGAGAAGCCCTTCTGGCCTGGACTCCCAACACTCACTAATAACATGTAGTAAGTAAAATGCACAAGACAAAATGAGTACAAAATGATACATTCCCACAATACTCTTCTAACTAACTTGCAGCAACTTCTGCCTCTCAGATTTCCTAAAACAGAGGTGGTGTCTTTATAACCTGACAGTGCTTCAGTTATCAGTATTGATACAATTGTTTTTCTGCATGCAGAGATACAAAACTCTTCTAACAAACGCTGAGTTTGTTAGAAATTAAGTGAGGGCTCAAACTTAGAAACATAATCATGTCTATCTTATGGCAGAAAATGACCCAAGTAAACTCTCCATGTCACCAGTAATGGTGCATATTCATTCTACACCTCAAAAAAAAAATAAAAATCACAGCAGATAATCTTAGGCCCACTTTTGTTTCTACAAGTCAGCACCTACAGGCTGATGCAATCCTGTGCCACTCAGTTCCTACATCCTTCTGCAGGACCTGACCCTCAACCTTGCAGCAGCAGCAGCAGCTCCAAGATTTCTGTGTTCAATGATTCCAAATGCAGCTCTTCTGAGTGGGGGATATGGAGGACCCCAAAGCAAGGAAGAGGAAAAACACTACCAGGAATCTACCACTAGCAGTCTTTAACTTGAAAAAGCCTACAGGAAAACTGGGAGCTGCTACCTACCTCTCAGGATGGTCTCCTCCACCCAACTCAACCTTGTTACAGGATCTTAAGTGGGCTCAAACAGAAGGCTCCCATAGGGTATTTGGAATTCTCTGATGAAAACTTGGCCCTGATCCACAGAGTGCCATCAGGTAAGAATCTGGAGTGGACATGGACTCCAGGGCTCTTCTTATGATGAAAACACTGAACGCTAAAACACTATCTGTACTTGATAAAGTGAGATCTATTAAACACACAAATATGTACAGAACTTTTTATTGCACGTTCTAGAGTTAATTTACAATAAAATATAGTAACTTCAAATTCTGTTTTCCCCCATATCTATGGTACGAAGGCCTGCAAATAAACATAATTCATTGTGGGAAAGCATATGCCAATAGGTGTATAAAAAAATTTAATTGTTAAATAGCCCTTTTCTTTTACTGGATCCTTCCCAAATACTTTAAAATAATTAAAAAGAACAGAGCATAGAAGTTTGGTTTTTGGTTTTTTTTTTTAGTATTTTAGCTTATTGGAAAAAGGGGTCCGCTCTTGTAAGAACAACTCAGGAGACCAGGAAGTTGCCCCTTCCAGTATATCCACTGAAGAATTTGCACTTGCGAGGAGATTTTTGCCTTCCAAAGGAGAACAAGTTTCCAGGACTGTATCATTTAAAACCAAGGCCTTGGTGACACCTGCAGCTACAGGAGTTGTTAGAATCCCAGCTCTATCCCCAGGATTTAACCTCTCATTTTGGAAACGTACATAATTTTCACTGTTTTCTTCACTTTCAGAAATAGGGTTCTGGCTACTGTGCCCACAGGTCGACTCCAAGTTAGCCCAGCTAACTGGTTTTAAGTTTAAAGATGCAGTTGGTTTCAACCTTTTGCTTGCAGATGGAGGGATCCACTCCTCAAAGTCAGCAGGTGGTTGGCTGTTAAGCAACTGCTGTGAAACAGAGCTGTAACTTTCTTTGTCTTCACTGCTACTTGGTCTTTCACGTTTCCCTAACCTGCCAGTAAGCTGGTGCAGCAGGGTGTTTTGAAAGGAACACCTGGATCGCTTGCATTTGGAATGGATTTTAGAGGGATTTTTAGGGGTGAAGATAGTGACAGAAGAACTGCTTTCCCCAATAGGCCACAGTTTCTGGAGAGGTTTTGCCACAGGAGTCGACTGTGAATATGGAACAAAGCCTTGAGTGCTCACTGAACTGCATTCTGAAGCACAAAAGGAGCAAGCTACTGGTGTGCTGTGCTTACTAAAAGCAGGAGGGGATCTGTGCAGGGGTGAGCTGGGTTTTGAACTCTTACAGGGAACAGCTCCAGGATAACACACCACCTCAGGAACTGTGACCTTTTCTGTCAAAGTATCTTCCTCTATTAAAGAATTACATAATTTATTTAAGAATTCTACAGGTCTTACTACCTCTCTTGGACTGGCATCAAAGAGATCAGCAGAAGCATTGTAGCTGCCTTCAGGGAAGATACTGTTCCACAGCATCTCTCTCCTGTTAACATTTTTGAGGGTATTTTCTGGCAGTTCTGTCAATGGTTTTAATTCTTTTTTATATATCCTTCTGGTATTGTTGGGAGTTTCTGGATCAGAGTCCCACGCCCCTGTAAATCTAAGATCCTTTCTTTGGCTTGGTGTAGAAGAAGAATTTTCTTTATTTTCAAAACCAGCTAAACAGCTATCATATGCAGGATACACAGAGGTAGCTGCCTTGCTCCTTTTTAAACAGGAGGCTTCTCCATGTCCAGCAGTGCTCTGCAGACTAATAAAAGACCAAGCTCCCTTTGAAATGTCAGTATTTACTTCTTTGGACTGCACATATTTGCTCTTGGAAACACAACGCTCTGATGTAACTGCCAAGGACTGTGACAAAATAGGTAGATGAGGACTACGTATAAAGCAAGATGCTTCACATTCCTTGTCAGTAGAAGAGAGAACACTAGAGGAAGACTCGCGTTGTGACACCTCATCACTCAGAGGATTTGCGTTTGACTGAAGACAAGCAAATGATATGTTCTCCCAACTATCATTTCCTGCTGGTGGAAAGAACTTCCCTGAAACGCTTGCTTCTGGCAAATCACTTGCCACCAATGTTTGCCTCGGATACGATTTGTTAAGATTTACACCCAACTTGCTACTTTCAAGGAGGGCCCGTTTGCCTGCACCAAGGCTGGGTGATGTTACAACACTCTTGCCATCTTCTATTCTGGCTAAAAATTCATTTAGGCTTTCTGAGAATGGGAGCTCATCCCAAAGCACAGAGTCCACCTGAGACGCTCCAGCTACATTTTTGTGATTAGATGCTGAGGCATCTCTCTTGTAAAAAAGGGAGTTGTGGGATTTCTCTAGGTAAGAATAATTTCTACTATTAGTCTTTGGATAAATGCTCCCTACCCCAAATTCCCAGGGATGTTGCAACAACCTGGAACTGTTTCCATGTGAACACTCAGTCTTTGAAGAGGACACTCTCTCTAATTTATCAGTTGCAGAGATACTGTCAGTCTGACAAGGCTGTGAAGTCAATTCATTATCCGCCTCTTTATCCCCTTCCTTCACAGAAGAGCTGCAAAACTGTGAATCCCAAAGAGTTTGATTGTTGAGGCTTACACTACATGATTCTGCAGAGACAGGCCTCCCCTCTTGTTCATGCTGTGCACTCACCAACTTTCCCACTTCCAGAGTGGAAAAGTCTTCCGCTGTTACCCAAGCAACAGATGAAGTCAGGCTGAAGGACCACTGCCAAGACCCTAAAAAACTTTCTCTGCCACTAGACTGAACAAAACAGGAGTTTCTGCTCAGGCTGGACAAGCTGCTGAGCTCACTGACAGGTTCATCTATTGGAGCTGAGGGTGCATCAGGTAAGTATGAGCTGTTATTACAGCTCCTGCATTTTTCCAACTGCAGGAGCCGATGGAAGTAGCTGATAACAGTAAAGCCAGTAACAGCAGTGTTTGGCAGGAAGATCTGGCAAGCTGTAAGTTTTTTTGTACTTGTTCTGGAACAGTTTTGCAAGATGCTGCTGGCAGCAGAATGCCCTCCATCTTCCCTTGCACAACCCTGGGTGGGGGGAGAGAAAAAAGCACACCTTAGTAAAATGCTTTATTTTGCAATAGAAAAAACCAAATCAAAACAAACAAACAAAAAAAGAAAAGAAACCCCACAACAAAAAAATCCCCATGTCTTTTAAGACAGGCTTAAATTTAGGTCTTGCTTTTTGTCAGGATCTGCAGGAAAGAGAATACAAAACAGTCTGTCACACAAAGCAGTACTCCCTGGGAAATAAGCACTGGCAAGGGCTATGAAGGGCATCACAGTGAGAGGTTCTTTGCTTGCTGCAATTACAAAGTTTTGAAGCTGGAAAAACAACAAGGAATTCTAAGAAAGGACTTCACAGCAGATTTCTTCCTCCCTTTAGGGCACCGGGTACTTCCGGGCTCCCTCCAGTGCAGTTCTGTGCAAATGGCTCCCTGCCTAAGGCAAATCCCTTTCTTTTATCTAGGGGGCACTGGGCAGTACTTAAAGCAAAGTACTCTGGTACCAGATACCTGATTTGGCAGCTCAGCTATCAAAGCCAGATCGGTATTTTCTATATTCTGCCTCTGTGAAAGGGAAATAAGATACAACCTTTATTGTCTCAGATTTATTTGGAAAGCAGCGTTTCAAAGGGATGTCTCTGTAATTCTCTAGAGAGCCTGCTTCTCTCTATGCAAAAATTACAGGTGAAAAATGACATTAAAACTAGCGGGAGTTATCTAATGTTTTGAGAAGTGGATAAACCCTTTTTCACCTCCCCCTCAAGGTCTAGCAATTCCAGAGAGGCCAAAAAGCAAACACAGCTGTCTCCAAATTCAACAAGTCTCCTACTCCCTGAGTCTATGGAAAGGCTGAGGCTGAAGGCTGTTATCCAAGGATGATATGCTTCTAGGTAAGACTTAAACAAACATGATATGTTGATTCTTAGTTTTGCTGGGGAGAGTGCAACCGTATGCATAGCTGAAGACAACTACACAGAAATATCTATAGCCAAAGGCTAAATAAATGGTCTTTGAATGTGTGTTCAGTCCTTGTGTGTAGAGAAGCAGCCACAAGGCTGTTGATACGTAGGATTACTTTTATTTGTAAAGGTATCAGACCTAGAGACCTGGTGAATAGTCCCAGTTAACTAAAGTAAAGTAATGGAATTTGGAGGACTTCATGGATTAAGATGCCATGTACCAGGAAAATATCAGCTCAGGTACAAACCTCATTGTACCTGCAGGAGAGGAAAAACACCTGCCAGGTAGCGTTTAGCTCACAGACTTCATAATATAAATGACTCACATAAGTACCACTTGAAGAGGACTTAGAAGACTGTTTCTATGGAAATATTACTAAGAACTAATATTTCAAAGTCTGTTAAACACATCAAAGAGCCCCAGACGCATATGTTGAACAGCTGTACTTTATGGACATTTTTAAACACGCTCTTAAATCCAGAAATATCAAAATACTGCAAAGGGATGTGTTTCTCCTTACGTTTCAGACACCAGGAGACTAAAAAGCATAAGAAAGGTAGAGCAGTGCTTGAAAAGACAGTCTGTTTCTTGCTTGAACTGTAAATGTTTTTTTACAGACTCCAAGCTGTTACTGATATGCACAGGAGCTGGCACTGCTCAGCCTCTCTGCAAAGCAGGCCTGACAAGCTGTCAAGCTGACTACTGACATTCAAGATGACTTTTGGATGTGACTCATTAAAAATAACACAAGAGTCTGGGGGAAGAGGAGCAGAATCCTTCTAGTGTCATAGCTCTGAATTTTCTCAAATTCCCCAAAGATGTTGTACATGATGCTTTGATAACTCAGTCTATGCCCTCAAATGGCTACAGACTAATGAAAGAAATCACTATAAGAGAGTAATGTGGGTTAAAAGTTACCTTCACTCCAAATAGAAATCTTTTTCCAATGAAACATGTTTCCACTGCTTGAACTAACAGTCCTGGAGAAGCATCTGTGTTTGTTTCTCCTGACAGCTGATTGAAGTCCTGAATATACCTTGAGTAAAAACATACAGAAGTATTGGACCAATAGAGAAAGCTTTACACAGCATTTAGGTGTAGCATAGGTAGGACACATGCCAAAGAGAAGATACTGTGGTAGCTTAAACTAAACATAGAATGAAAACAAGAAACTGTGAACCTCTAAATTCGATTGTGTGGTTCACTTCCTTTGTTAATGAAATAGAAGTATAAAACCCAACCATTCTGTAGAGGTTTAACATACACACAACTTTCAGGTGTTCCCCGTGTGACTGTGATTTTTACATCAACACAGTGACTGTATAAAGCAGCCAACACACTGCTATCGCTTACACATCCTTTCTGCCCACACCTTTACAGCAGCAGCAGTACCCTTATTAAGGCATGCAAATAACTCTTTTGCAGTTGATAGTAGTACAGCAGTCTAGTGCAGAATGCCTGCCATGAGTATGTTATTCATGCTGATAATGTGTGGGATTTAAAAAGTGTTCATCTTTGACCCAGTGATAACACAAGGCATTGGAAAAATAACAGAATAGAGAAAGCAGCAGTGAATGTATCTGAATATCCCATCCTAGCAGTTTCATGTATCAGAAAGTCTGAAGCTTATAACATGGGTGGTCAGGCTCTGAGGACTCACAAACTTTTCTAGAAATCTCTCCTTGCTAAAGGAAAATCTGGTCATATTGAGGAAAAGTCATAAGGTGCACACTTTGCTGTTTTAAATCCAAACAGTTATTTAAAAAAAAATAATAAAAAAAATCATCCTCAGAGGCTCCATCTTTACCTTAAGATTATTCTAAAATCTTGAGTTAAAAGCATGTCTAAAACTCCAGAAAAGTCAACTTACTCAGTAAGCTGATATTAGACAAAGGAAATTCAATCATCTCAAATAAAGGAAGAAGCCCAACCAATCAAATTGTGAAGCTCGGTTAGCAGGCAGCAGCTGCCATCAATACACAAGTGGAGGATGATCTCTTCTACTACATAGAAGTAATTCATCTCAAAATTTCCAGGTATCAGGAAGAAACCAAACTTCAGCATTTTCGTAAGGTGATGGGCACCAAGGAAATGCTGGAAGGGAGCATTTTAGCAGCTTTTTCCCCACTTGTCTCCCCACCATCCAGGCTCATCTCAATTTGTTTAGGCCGAAGAAAAAGCAGCAGCTACATAGTTATAAACAATCAATTCCTTACCTCTGCAGATTTTCTGCGGTGACCCCAAAGAATGGATCTAAGCAACTTCCAAACACGGTAATGTCAAACAAATTATTACTGTCAGCAACCTTTAGGGACAATCTATATCTGTAGCTTGCATCTTTAGCTTCACCTGTGCAGCCACATTTCAGACAGTTAAACCTGACAGGACAGTAAAAGGATAAAAAAGATTGAACACATGAACTTCTGTTAATCACTGCTGAGGTGAGGACTTATCTGCAACCTTAAGCATTACTACTACAATGTATCAAATATTCCATGATGAGCTATAAGGGTCTTTCTTATTCTTTTTTCCTTGAGGAATTAATCTCATCACAGGCTCAGCAGGGGGTCTGTATCACAACAGAACCCCCCTGGCTTCTTTTACTGATTTATTAAATGCTAGCCTGTTGTGAAGTCAGAGAGACAGAGGGCTTTGATTGACCTCTTCGGAAGCAATTTTCAATTCCGCGCACTCCCATTTTTTGCATTTTGTTAAGGTTTGGGATTTTTCTTCCTGTAGCTCTAGTATAATGCCTAGATTTAGAAACATCATCAGGAAACAGCACTGGTATCTTTTACTTCAGGTATTTGAAACAACAGATATTCTTGCTTTGCAAAGTCAGCTCCTTCCTTTTAGTGCTGACATTCACCGTCTTACTATTTGTCTGTGTCTCAGAGATTTCACGTAACAGTGGGATTAAAAAGGAAAGCCCATATGTTTCTGGACAGACAGTAAGTGGAAGAGTCATACAGGACAACCTGATGCATCACACATACAAAATGAGAGGAAATTTAGAAATAATAAAAAAAAAAAACGACTTGATTTACTTGATTTGGAGGGGCTTTCAACCAGTGCTCTCCAACTCAGGAACAGCACTGAATAACCAGACTGCTGGGGGTTCACTTGGAAGCTCTGTACACACACGTTTTATTCTCCTAAACTGACCTCCAGAGCCTGGCACTGAATGCAGTAGACATCTTGCTCCATAATGACCTCCAAGCTGCTACCAAATAGATCTAAATAGTGGTAAGTAACATCAATATCTGAAATCAGCACTTATTCCTACGATGGATGGATTTTCACCAGTTTAACTTGTGCTCAGCTGACAGAGATTCCCAAGGCCTCTGAAAGTTACAGTTAACAATCCCCAAAACAGGATGTACCTCCTAGAATCCAGTATCAGCCTAGAAAAGCATTTGTGACAGGCAGGATAGGTGAAGCAGGAGTTCTGGATGGTAATTACAGAAGCGGCCAAGAGTCCTCTCACACTATTCATGTGCTCACAGTATCACCTGAAACAAATAAGTAAAATGGTTCAAAGAGTTCTCATTTTTCAAGATGTTAACATTAACTGCTTTTAGCTGGGTTTTTTTGAACATTTTGAAAGGTGGCCCTCAGGAAACAATCATCTCTGTTTCTGAATGGTAACCCAACTCAGGCAATATCCGGTATTAACCTTAATTAACCCTTTAAGAAGAACAAAAAACAAAACCAAAACCCCACAACCAACCAAAACCCCAAACCAAACAACAAACAAACAATACAAAGCAAGCAAACAAACAAAAAACCCAACAAACTAACCCAAACAGTAGGTAATAAGAAGCAACAGGCTGCCCAGGGAAGTTGTAGAGTCACCATCCCTGGAAGTATTTAAAAGATGTATAGAGGTAGTGCTGAGGGACATGGCTTAGTGGTGGACTTGGCAGTGCTGGGTTAATGGTTGGAGTCTATGCTTTTAAAGGTGTTTTCCAACCTAAATGATTCTATGAGTTCATGATATTTGCAGAGCACTGCAGTTAAATCATGCAAATTCCCACTTGCATTTAGGGAGTCTATGAGAACTACCCTTGAGCACAGCACTGCAGCAAATCAGGGTTTTTTTCCTTAATTTAGAATAAAGTCACAACATGGGATTAAAAACTGAAAAGATTCTATGCTTGTAATTCTGCAAATGCCTTCAATACCAATGACTGTGAAAGGAGAAGATGCCCAGAAAAATCTCAAAAGGGCTCATAATAGCAACTATATTCATGCCCTTTGAGCCAAAGGTGCAGCTCTACAGTATTTACCATTGATTTCAACAGAGGTTGTATAGAACTGATAAATAAATGATAAACTAAATGTTTAAATAAATAGGTATTAATTTGTTTTTACTCAGTATTACTTTTCTGCAGGATGATCTTGCTGCAGAAGTACAGCTTTGACATGTTAAATATCATTCAATAATCAAGTGATGTTTTGTCTGTATTTTGCCACCAAAATAAATAAATAAATAAATAAATAATTCAACTTACAGGCTGTCCCTTTGCCCTTAGGGGCACCATTCTCAGCATTCTGGTAAGAACAAGATCTATAACAAGATTACTAGAAAAATGTGAGTGACTGAATTCATTACTCTGAGTAGGTCAGAAAACAAAGAAAAGAAAAATCAGATACCAAAATATTCCTTATGGCAAAAAGGCCAGGAAAACAGGCAGGAAAAGGTAAAAGCTTTACTGGAGGGCCAACCAAAATGAAAACAAAAAATCTCTCTTCAAAACACATATTAACAGTAACTCATTTGACCTAATATATTAAATGGTGCATGCCTTCAATTCTTGCCAAAATGGAACTCTTTTGGTTTGGATACAGTACAAGATAGCAGTAAAAAGTACACAGAAAATGCACACATACATAGAAAAGAAGTAATAAAATGAAGCCTTATTTTGTTATTGCCCAAGAAGGTGCTTCACATTCCAACTGGTGTTCAACTTAGAACTATATAAAAAAAAGTAAAGTTATCTGCAGGTTTTGATGAAATAATAAAAACAAACAACAGTAAAAAAGAAATCCACTTCAGAAAACACAAATACTTCAAGTATTCCATTGGTATATGGGAGATAAAGCACAGCATGTATGTTTTCACACAGGCTCTGGTAACAGCTCCCTGGAGAGCAGACAGACTCCAGACCTCTGTTTCTCTTTGGCAGAATTACAGTACTTTGTACACAATATCTGGACATAAGTTAAAAAGGGACAGTGTAAATAGGTCTGGTTTTCTTTATTTTTTTTAATAAACAAAGCAAAACTTCTGGACCCACGTACCCAGCCCAGGAACCCAATGGCGCTCCAGGTGCTTCTCACCATCAGCCTCCAAAAAGCTTTCCCTTCCCAACGGCCCTCGAGTCTCGCCGAGATTTCCAGCAGAGCCGGGTGCCCTCTCCTGGGCGCATTGCCTTCCAGCCTCCCTAACAAAACCAAACCCAAAACACACAAAGAAGACTTGTAACAGGTCTCACTCACACTGCAATTTTTACCCCTTAACCAGCAGCCTTCTATCCACTCCATCTCTGAGAGGTCCCCAGAGGTCGACATCACTTAGCTCCAACCCCCCCGCCACGGACAAGGACACCTCGACAAGATCAGGTGGCTCCAAGCTTCATCCAGCATGGACTTGAACACTTACAGGGCACATCCACAGCTTCTCCGGGCAACCTGTGACAGTGCCTCAAAACTCTCACAGTAAAGAATTTCTTCCTTACATCTATTCTAAATCCATCCTCTTTCAGCTTGAAGCTTCACCCCTTGTCCTACCACTACACTCCCTGAAAAACTGCCCTTCCACAGCTTTCCTGTAGGCTCCCTTCAGCTACTGGAAGGCTGCTAGAAGGTC
>WTSP01019244.1:5821-59608 GCA_025331215.1 Actenoides lindsayi | reverse complement strand
ACCACCCCCACGGACGAACCGGCGCCTAGGGCGCGTGGCAGTTCTGCGGTAGGGGGGGGGGAGGTGCTGGGATAGGTAGGGGTGGGGGGGGGGGGGGGGGGGGGGGGGAGGAATATCTGCAGCTGGAGAGTGGAGTGAGAACATATGAGAGAAACAACTCTGAAGAAGGGTGGGAGGAGGACCTCCAGACACCAGTGCAAAGAGTCCCCTGCAGCTCACGGTGAAGACGGTGGTGAGGGAAGCTGTCCCAATGCAGCCCGTGGAGGCTTGCAGTGGAGCAGATATTCATCTGCAGCCTATTGAGGACACCACGTGGGAACAGGTGGATGCCAGAAGGAGGCTTATGACTCCTTGGGAGCTCGTGCTGGAGCAGGCTCCTGGCGGCACCTGTGGCCCTGTGGAAAGAGGAGCCCACGATGGAGCAGTTCTGCTGACAGGACTTGTGACCCCATGGGGAAACCATGCTGGAGCAGCCTGTTCCTGAAGGACTACATCCCATGGAAAAGACTGACCCATGCTAGAGCAGTTTGTGAGGAACTGCAGCCCATGGGAAGGGCTATCAACATAAGTGAGAAGTTTGTGGAAGACTGTCTCCCATGATGAAGCAGGGAAAGAGTGTGAGGAGCCCTGACCCCTAAGGAGGAAGGAGCAGCAGAGACCATGTGTGATGAACTGACCAGAACCCCCATTCCCCATCCCCCTGCACAGAAGGGGAGGAAGAGGTGGAGGAAACTGGGGATAAAGTCAAGCCCAAGAAGAATAAAGGGGTGAGGGGAAGGTGTTATTAAGATATATCCTACTTTGATCTGATTAGTAATAAATTAAATTTTTTTTTTTTTCCCAAGTCAAGTCTGTTTTGCCTGGGATGGTAACTGGTGAATGATCTCTCCCTGTCCTTATCTCAACACACAAGCCTTTCATTATATTTTCTGTCCAGCTGAGGAGGGGGAGTGGCAGAGCAGCTTTGGTGGGCACCTGGTGTACAGCAAGGGTCAACCCACCACACATTTGTAAAATGGATATGTCTGTTCTCACCTACATCAAAGGCAACAGAGGGATTTAGAGACACTTAATAACTGTAAAGTGGTGACAATACAGGAATGGTGCTAGGAAAGAACAAAGTATTGCTTTGGCAGGTGAATAATTTGTGCCCCAGAGCCATTGTGAGATGGAAGTGACCTCTTGTGTCAGCTTAGCTATCTCTGCCCACTGGGCTCCATGCAAATAAATAAAGAAATGGCAGGTAGGGTCTTTCTAAATTCCAAGAAATTCTGGCTCACTTTTGCCTGGAAGATAATTGCACAGTTTAATCACAACTTGAGCAAAGGCAACACCTCCTTTTACCAGACCACTACCCAGTCAGCTCTAGAGCCTATGTGCAGAACAACAACTCATTCATCTTCAGACATCATTTTGAGTACCTCTAGTGCATTTTTCTCTCCATCTCTTCTCAGCGTTGGAAGTGCTCTTTCCAAAGGCAGCACAATTGTGATGCAAGTCTGCAGGATGTGGCTGTGAACATTGGTCCCTCAAGAGAAAGCACCAAGTCATGAAGAAAAGTCAAGCTTCTGCTCCTTTCTCTGAAGGAAATAACCAACTTGGCACTGGCAAAAACTGAAGGGATTATGATTTGAAGAGTGGATTTCTGAGTACCCGCCCTTTACAGTATTCCTGCCTTTCTTTTTTATTAACAGCAACTAAATGAACCTCAAAAATTATCTGGACTGAATGACAACAAAACAGACTAAAATTAGTAACAGCATATTCATTGCCTAGGGCAGCGCTGAACTGATGGCTGATGTGATGGTGACAGACAAATCCTTATTCCCATTCTAAATTCTGTCTACTAAATAAATAAGTAATGCCATGAAAAGCATTTCCAGCAATTGCCTCTTCACCTCCTGCACCTTTTACACTATTATCGTATTGCCTTTGACTAACTTTACAGCATAGTTTGGTACCTGGGCTGACTCAGTAGTAGTATTGTAGTCAATAAACTCATGGCAAGAGGGACTGGATCAGTTAGTGTGAAGTATTTGATGGATAATAACTTCTATGAGTTGTTAGTAGGGATCCAGTGCTTGCTTTGTCTTTTATTCTCCTACGCCAAGCTTTTGCAGTGTGGAAATGTTTTCTGGATATTGCCCTGTATCTCCTTGTTCCTCCTGTTTTTATCACATCAGCCTGATAACAAAGAGGAAAAAAATGTTTCTGAATAGCAATCTATCTCTACAGAAAGACAAGCAATGAACAAAACGTAACGGGTCACATCAGAAACAGCGAGGAGGCCTGAGAAAAAATTATGTCTGGATCTGGGCAAAATTACCTGAACCTTTCAAACTTTTGAGGCAGACTGTCAAAGCTATCCAATAGGAGAACTCAGCCTGAGTTCTCAGTGCTCACTAGGAATCCCAGAGTCCTTTTTATAAGAACAGGGTTGAATTTGAAGTGTTTGAACACAATATGCTTCTTCCATTAACATGAAAAATGCTGCTTGCAACCTGACAAGAGCCTTTACTGCAGACTGGCTTCGATACCAAGTCTGAATCATCCCTTCTTGTCCCAGAATAAAAAGCACTATATATTATATGACTTGCTGTTAGTACTCCATAATTTTAGCAACTTTTTGAGTATTTATCCATTTAACTCCCCCTCTGGCACCTCTGCTTTTCTCTGGTCTCATGCTTGTCAGTACCAGCGTGGTTCATCCAGGGGATTGCTCACCGAGGAGCAGCTGCGAGTATGTCTCACAGCTTGGCTGGGTTCCTCCTTGCTCAGCATCCATCAGCATGCAGTGTTAGGATCCATCCATACACCTCTAAGATTCCCCTCATATAATTAGGCTACAGTACCATCCCACTGGGGCATTTGCTGCATATAGACTCCCTCTCTGAGATCCTTTCTACAGCGGGTGCTTCCTACTGAGGTCTTCTGAAAGCCCAGAATTGGGTTTTGAGGCTCTAAGGTATTGCGCAACTTCTTCTCCCAGACACTGCGCTTGGTACACTAGCTGTGGGAAAGAAAATAAATAGACTCAAGTCTTCCAGAAAGTGATTTAAATGCAGCACATGCTTTGTGGCCCACTTTTAAAAAGAAAAAAGTCTGATTTCCATGCAGCTATGTAGCCAAACTCACTGTCTTTAGGCAATCCTCCTATGTTTGAACAGAGTGAGGTCCTCCATCATGGAAGTGCACCAAGCTCTTGCCTTCTAGAGTCCTGCTGAGCCACAACAGGCGATGCTCATATAGGAACTTGACACTGGGCTTTTCCCCTCTGTTCCATTGCAGCCATCCAATGAGGTTTGATGCTAGATACATCCAAGATCTACATTCATAACATCTACACCCCCAGAAAGAACTCGTCAGCTGGACATAGACTTATTTCTCAGGCTATCAAGATTTTCAGGAAAGGCTAACAAACTCCAAGGTCTTCAGCTAGAATTATTGAAAGGAATCTGGCTGGCGTCCAGAAATTTTTGAGTGCGCAAGGTTTTGCAGTTTTGCAAAAATCAGTTTACAACATAACAAAGCACTCACTGGGAGATCACACCAGGCTGTAAGTAGGCTGCATGGTATTAGAGAATTTAGTGGCAGCATTAAACTCACTGTAAGAACATGAAGGTCTTAATCTAGACCTTGCTTAGTGGAGTTTTAGAGGAGTTATAAAGTTGTAATTCCCTTTAGAAACGTTGGGCTTGGGTCACAGAAGCCCTCAGCTGGACTGGAGTCCAAGGTGATGTTAAAGGGATAGAATAAATTTTACATATATGTATATATATATATATGCACACATACCCCTTTTCTGCAACACTTTGCAGAGATGTTCTGAATCATTTGTTATGCAATGACCATGAAAGAAGTCCATGAGGGCCAAGAAATTTTTTATGATGAGATACTAAAAGCACAAAAACATGTACTTTCTAACAGGTGAGAGGCAGAGGATAGCCAAAGGGTGAAATCATCGAATCGATTTCTTTTTGAGACTACATGAAAACTCTGCTTAAAAATTATGCTGTAGAAGACATCACAATTCCACTTCCTTGCACCCTAAGCTTTGAGATGAGGGAATCCTTCCAGATACAGAATTCAGCTCCCAGTTTCATACAGAGCTGATGCTTTCTGTTTTTACTAGCACCTTCATTACACTCTTGTGCAGCATGAGCTTGTCTATACTGGTATAGGTACCTGCCTGGTCCCAAGAAAAGTTTTGTTTGTTTAATTTAAGGGGGAATTTAAGAGATCTAAAAACAAAGAACTCAACAAAAATAAAATTAATGTGGAGACTAGTATGAATTTACTGCACCATAACACATACACACAAAGATGTTTGTATGCTTCAGTTAAGAACTTTACTTTTTCCAGGCAATAAATAACTTAAATAAGTAAACCTTCATGCTACTAAACTGCTTGATGCTAGGAAGTCAAACCAATAAAGCACTTTTACTCCATTGTACAAATGTAGCCAGATGGATTAAGGTGAGGAAATAAAAACGAGGATGAGGATGTCATCACTGTGACTCATACATGAGTCTCCCCAGAAATGAGGAGCTGGAGGATACAGCTGTCCTTGAAGCACTGGCTTGGCACCTCCCCAGGAATAGCTCTGGTTGAAGGAAGTCATAAGTGAGAAGTACCAGAAGTGGCATTGGGATGAGAAATGGACTATTGCGTGGTCCTTGCTCCTGGATTCCAGGGATTGCAATCACATCCAGATTGCCCTCTCTGCTCAGGAAACCCGTGGATAAAACTTAACAGGGCTTTTGTTTTTTCCTAGTAGAAGACTATCCCTTTCCTCATTCTACTCTTGGAAAGGGAAAGGAACGTCAATATTTCCAAGCTCATATGTCACTACTGACAAACGGCAATCCAAACAGGGAGTTTTACACGTGGTGGAGTGATGAGGCATTGGTTGACATTTATGCATTTCAGTAGTTTTCAGATTGCCTGATCTTGCTTTGATTCTCCCTAGTAGCAAGCACAGGTTACAATGAAATACTGAAATAAGGATGCAGGTATAGAAGTTCGAAGAATTGTGTCTTCGTATTGGCAATAACAGAAATTAACTGCAATAGTTGTGGTATTCAGGATGTTCATATTGGTACCAAGGATATTTAAGGTGAACTTCAAACGATGTCTTTGTCTGATGCTGAAATAAAAGGGTCTTCCCCGTCTTTGTGTTATATTTCATTACGATGTATGGTTACCTCTCCGTAACAGATCTCTCGGAAGGGAGCGAGAGCTATTGTCAGATTAACTAGAGCCATATGTCTGTAGCATAAATCCATATAATGAAGGGAACCACATTCATGGGATGGTGAATGAATGCCCTGAAGAAGAAACAGAGGAGTGGCTGAGCTGGAAATCCAGGAATCATTTTACTGGCGGAAGTATTATGCTGTTTCATGGCAGAGGATTTGAGTTGGTATTTGGGCAGGAGTGGGCTCGGTGTCAGGCTTTTGGGTCTGGATCAGGCAGAGTGATGCAACAGTCCATAGCAGCAGGCTGCTGCGTGGCACTTTTAATCTGCAGGTTTCCACATGCTGTCAGGAAAGCTTGCGCGCTGCACAGATTGTGGCAGGTCTACGCATCTCGGGGGGCTCTGCTGGGAAACTGAGCTTGACCAGCATGCCCAGAAGAACCACTGGACAAAAGTGGTGCCTGGCACAGCTGCAATGCACAGCCCAGAGCCCTTCTTTTGGGGTAGGGTGCTTCTTATAGGGAAACTCTGCAGGCAGGCTGGCCCCTGGAATTGCTCAGTCTCCAAGGAGGCACTGCTCCTTGTCAAGGATCTGGCCCTTTCTAAACCAGATTAATTATTGTCTTCTTCCCATTAATATGTGAGGAAAACTACCCCGTTTGACTGGCAGAACAGCATTAAGCATACCCCCCTTTTTTTTTTTTTTTTTTTTTTTTTCCCTTTAAATCACCTAAACAGAAAACTCACAATATGGATGATCTTGTAATTACAGACACGTCAGAACAGAGAGCATGCTCGTTTGCTCAGATTTCTCCAAACATTTCTTCAGAAGGATTTGGTAGGAGAGAGGGAGGGAAGAGCTCATTGTAAATCAACGTTGGCACAAAACTTCTGTAAAAAGGTGCCCAACATGTATTACATTCTTTGTTCTGTGTTTTTGCTACATATAAAGCCTTGACAACCTGCTATTCCATGATTGATGCACTTATTTCTCCTAAAGTATCACTAACCAAGCATATAATTTTTATACAGTAAGTGTATATTCAATTTCCTACAGTTTGACTGCTAAACAGGCTCAGTAGTAAAACAAATATATACTGTCACAGTGCACTGTTCGAGGAGGACCAACTGAAAACCTTGGAATACTTTTCATTTGCGTTCCCTTTGCTTTTAGCGGCAATGAAATCACAGCAGGGGCACCTGCTAAATATCCATATTTTAATAAAAGTTGCAGCGGTGTTGGGTGCAGTCTGCAGCTACTGCAGACTTTGTACAACGTTAATAGGAATATTACGATTCATATATTCTTGCACAATAAGACAGAATGACATATCAGGTTTGCAGGCTCTCCTGACAAGGTGCGAGGTATTTATCTGGGGTTTTATACCAGACTCTTATCAGCCTGGTATCCGAACGTCTATTGACATCATTATCATTCATATATTCATAAAATACGTAGGGGTCTCCCCGTTACACTCTACAAAGTGCGGACTTGCTCCTTCATAGTGTGAAGGAAAAGATAAACTGAAGGAAAAGAATTCCAACTCCCGTTGGCTGATTATTGGATCCCTGGCACTCCTGGGCCGGGCGGAAGGATAATGGATCTGCGAGAATTCGTGTATGTTTATGATGTACGAGGCACTTCAGCTGACATTGAATCAGGTCAGTGGGTCCATTGGACAGGATGCAATGTCAATGGAACTGTTATGTATTATTGATGTCAGTCACAGAATAGATAAAAACATTAGCAAAATAGCTTCCATTGCCATTTCGGGGTTTTTTTTTTTTCCTCTCAAATGATAAAAGGCACCAGTCCATATTAAACACATGAGGCCTCCAACATTTCTGATTCTCAAAGAGTTTTGACTTGGAGCAAATCTAGGAGATGACAAACTGCTGCCAAAACAATGTTTGTCCGTGGAGCACAATGGCTTAACTTAACTTACATTTTCAATCATGGGACAAGTTTCCCTGTAAAAGAGAAACATCCTCGCTCAAGGTCCTCTTCTGCAAACTGTTAGGTGTATGAGTCCCTCACTCTACATTTTTGCCTATCTCTATGTTATATATCACTACACCGGTGAATTTTAAAAGGACTAATTCTTATTTACATTTAAAGCAATTTTAAACTGCCTGGTCTGTGACATTAAAGTGCTTCCTTCACAGAATGTAGAAAGACTATCAGGCAAATCACATCCAGTGGGCTGTGCACATACTTAAAGTAAGAGGATGTGTAAGAATTAACTCATGATCTTTCAGCGTGGATTATACCTGTTTTACCTCACCTTATATAGGCATTGCTCCCTAGAGATATGTACCACTTTGGCTGCTACCACAACTGACCCACTCCTAAGTTAGAAGCCTTAAAACCCACTAAGTAGGTGGTACCGACTGAGCTGTGTTTGCAATGCCATGCAAAAAATAGCTACGTGTGAATAAATATTTATAGGATTTAACACCTTACAAGAAGGGAAATAAGTGCTGTGGGACAGACTGCACAAATGTACAGTTGCTTTGCATCCCGGGTTCTCCAGATCACTTGAGTGACATTTCAAAACTTTAAGCAAGTAACAGTAAATTTCAATAGGGCTGTGCGTGCCTAAATATAAGCACTTAAGTGTTTTACAGCTTCAAAGCATGAATCATATACTTGCATTTGCCAATTAGCTCCATAAAGGGATGGGGAAGCATGTGTTTACCTAATTTACATACTCAAAGCTGTTTTGTGTATTTACCTTATCCGAGCCTTACAACTTTACACCTGCACCCACGGAAGATAGCTCTGTTCCGAGCAAAACCTAGGAAAACACAAAGTGAGATTTGAGTCAAGAGGATTATCTCAAACGAATATGATGAAGTTAAAGGAAATGCACTGAAAAAATGATGTGGCTCTTTGTTTGTTCCTTTCAGGGGTTACCTTGATCCTTCGCTATAGGGAAGATTTGTCCTGCTGCTTGAATTCACTGTGGCATTCAGAACACCTTGTGCCAATTTGTAACTTCGGGGTACAAAACCAGGGACCCCAACGTCAAACACTTAAGTCCTTGTCAGTAAAGCCACTGGCCTCACCTCTGAAGCTTCAGAAAGTAAGGAGGCTTAACAATGACCTGATACACAATCTGATTGATGTGTTGCTTACTTCCACAATAATCTTTTCCGTGTTGTCGTTGCTGTTTTGTTGTTTTTCTTGCTTCTATTCCCTGCAACTTAGTTTTGCTTCCTAGCACTTTGTTTTGAACTAGGAATGCGTAAGGGGTCATTAAAACTTTAATCTGTGTACTGAAAATGTTGGCAAAGATAGGCTACCACTATACCTAAGCGTTATCTTCAGAAATGAAAGCACAGTAATAACCTCTCTCGTTTTCCCCAAAGAGACACCACTAATTAGTGATTCTTTGATCCCATCAGAGACTACTACAAGAAAGGTCATCAGGCCCCTGGCAAAAGTATTCAACCTCTTACATCTAAACCAAGGGGCACAAAGTGGACTAGGTTTTACAAAATACCATGAACAGAGATTTCTTTGAGTAATTTCTTTGAATGGGTGCTCTGTGCATCTTGAGTACCCATCTGCTACCCTTTCTTACATTTGGTGTCAAGTCTGCAATTCTCTACTGGTTCAGAAAGAGAAATAGAAACCAACCACTAAACCTGCTTTGGATTCAGAGGGCATGGGGTGTTGCAACGCTCTTAGAACCATAGAATAGTTTCGCCTGGAAGAGACCTTCAAGATCATCAAGTCCAACCTTACTCCTAGCCCTATCAAAACCACTAAACCATGTCCCTCAGCACAACATCTACCCAGCTCTTAAACACCTCCAGGGATGGTGACTCCACCACCTCCCTGGGCAGCCCATTCCAATGCCTGACAACCCTTTCTTTCTTGCTCTGTTCCCAGGGACACGCTCGCATGCAGCAGTCCCAGGAAAGTGCAAGGCATGGGGTTTGCTTTCCTCTCATGCTTCCAGTGATGGGGCTTGTTAGTTTGGCGAAAAGAAGACCGAGAGGGGATCTGATTAGTGTCTATAAATATATAAGGGCTGGGCATCCAGAAGGCAGGGACAACCTTTTTTCACTTGTGCATTGTGATAGGATGAGGGGTAATGGATTCAAGCTCCACCTCAACATGAGGAAGAACTTCTTTACTGTAAGAGTTGTGGAGCATTGGAATAGAGCCCAGAGAGGTTGTGGAGTCTCCTTCTCTGGAGACTTTCAAGACCTGTCTGGATGCATCTCTGAGGGATCTGCCCTAGTTTTGTCCTGCGCTGGCAGGAGGGGTTGGAATCGATGATCTTCAAAGGTCTCTTCCAAGCCCTACCCTTCTGTGATTCTGTGACGCAGAAGCAGAATTAAACAACAACGGATGATTCAGCTACATGTGTTCATCTACATGCGTTCCAGGGCGGGGAGAAAATGACATTTGCCTCTTCTCCCCTCTGCAGCCACAGCAGCTGTGGACAGGGTGAGCTCACCCTTCAGGAACCAGCCTCGTCCCTGTGCCCTGTAAGGTGGCAACGCAGTGAGTTTCTCTTGCGCTTCCTTCATGAATATACACCTCTAATTTACAAAATATTATGAACTTTTCAGACTGCAAACTATTCGTTCCCTTTCCCAGGCCTTTCGTTTCCTGATGGCAAGTGGCTGTTGCAGTCAATCTAAAGAAATTCCTTCTAGGCTAGAAAATTTTTACGACCAGGTTTTCAAAATATTTTCAGCTTCTCCTCCCCCCCTCCACCACCTCCCCCCCCCCAAGCCTTTTGATGTAAGGAGAAAATTTCGTACGGTGCCTACCCTTATCTCCTCAAGAGAAAACAAAGAGAGCTAAAGGAAAATGTCTTCTGCAGAGAATGTCTTTTCTGTGCTGCTCTCCCCACTGTGTGCCAAATAATGGCATCTGTTCCTGCTGTTCTTTAGTTCCCCCACCCCGTGCGTTTTCAACTTCCTGTGAAAATTTGTGGTTCTTAAATCCAAAGGTCACGGTTAACACTTAAGTTCAGTTTGGAAGGATTTGGATTTGTTTCTCTTCATTATTATTTTGAATTTTTTTAATTTTTTTTTTCTTCCAGCTCTCCAAAAATCGACAAAAGGCTTTCACTTGCTCTTTGCATTTGTGGGTGTTTTATGCCCTTCAGCATACAGCTCGGGTTAATACTCTGGGAAATATCCATTTGTGTATTGATAAGCATTAAAGCATTGCTGTTTCCATGCCTTCTGGTGGGGTTCAACGTGCTGGCAGCAGCACAAGCTCCTCTCACACTGCCCATTTGACCAGCAGTGAGCAGGAATTCCCTTCATCAGGTCAAGAAAAATTCCAGCCACTCTTCTTCCAAGCAGAGGCTTCTAGAGTAAATAGTCAAAATCCTACTGAATTATGGATGATGATTTTGTGCAAGAGGAGACGAACTCAGGTCCCCAGATTCATTTTCTCTTCTTGCTTCAAGTTGGGACTCAAACTGTGATCCCAGTGCTGAAATGCCAGTGGTCTGTCCAGTGAGCTGGTCAGCCCATCTGTTTGCCAGCTTTGGGCATTTTACAGGAGGCAGCCTGAGATGGTTTGACCATCGATGTAGTGTGTGGGTCTCCTCTCAGTATTTTTCCTAAAGTATAATTCTTATAAATGCATATTTGTCAGCTGGAAGGGTGCACTGAGAGATGGGTGAAGCATTATTCAAGAGAGACAGGCAGGGAATTAAAGGCAAATACATAACTTTTTACATTGGTGGTGGTGGTGGGGGGTGTGTGTGTGTGGAAAAAAAAGCCAAGATCTTCATTGTTTCCTTTCTATCGTGAAGAAAAATGGTATGTGCATGTTGCTGAACATTTATTTCTGTGCCAAGGACGTGGGTCACCAGGCCCCTGGCAAAAATATTCAACCTCTTACATGTAAACTGGGCAAGATTCCAGTGAGCAGGATTTGGGGTCCATGGAGCCTGTGCCTGTCACCCCTTCAGCCTGAGACTCTCTTTTCCCTATCTGAAAATTCATCCTGCAAATGATGCTTTAGAGATAACGGAGGCAAAAAAAAGCCCTGGTCCCGAGAGGGGTAGGGGTTTAATGATGTAATTTTAAAAATATTTCATACGTTTCATTTGAGAAAGGAAATAAAGCCCAGAGGTCTGATGCCCTGAGCTTTTCTCTGCCCTTGATTCACAGGAGTAGGCAAAAGCCTTCATGTCCTTTAGCCTGCACACCCTGTGTGTCTGGCGTGGTCTCTCTTGTCTGGTCCGAGAATCAGATGCTATTTCTGGTCTGAAGACATTTGTTCTCAATTGCCCACACAGTTCAATGGGATTTTAAGGTACATTTGTTAGGGATTATAAAGCACCTAAAGATGTATCAAGTGGAAGGGTCAATACAAGATCAGGGTGTATTGTGTTACGGTGTGTAGAATTATGCGGTATGTCTCAATTCACTATTGGAAACCAGATGTGGCAGACAAGCCCAGCCTATTTTTTTTTTTTTTCCAACATTTGTAGACACCTTTGAATTCTGTCATCAATGGTTAAAGATTTTCACAAAGATTTTGAGAAGTAGATTTTTATCAAGTCTGCCAGTTGCTATCAAAAACTCAGATTCTGATGGATAATTGAAACACTCTATCCCAATCCAAAAAATAATAAGCGTAAAAAGAACGCTTACATCTTTCTTTTGTAATATACGCAGAGCACAGTATGAATTTGCTACCTGTAAGGTGTATTGAATTTTTAATCATCTATATATTTATAGTAAAGAGTAACACATTACTTCTAGCACACAAAAGCTTATGGCATACGATTATCCTTAATTAATGGGTAAGTGCAAAGCTTTATTATTCAATGAAACTGATTTATTATCTTAATTCGCCCATGTTCTGCTTCATGTTTCCATTGAAACCATTGTTTGCACCATGGTAACCAGCAACCACCATATGTACGTGATCTTTTTTTTATGACCTATACGTAATTAGATTTTATTGTTTGCTTAAAGCTGAAGTATAGTCAGCGCAAGCGGTCTGCCTATAGCTTCCCATACCTACGAAGGAGGGACGGGTCGCAACGCCGCTTTGTTTCTGTGCTAATCAGGTGGGGTTTTGCTCTATTATTCCAAGCTGGTGTCTATTTTTTTTTCCCCAGCGGTCCTGCAGGCATCCCTCCTCTTCCTTCCTGAGCACGACGGCACACTTGCCTACCTGTCCCTGTCTCCTCTGCTTGGCACAGCTAGTTAACTGAAAGGAAGTGAAAAGAGCTGAAAGCTAGTGGGTGTCGGAGCTGCCTGGTGGAGAGATCCCCAGCTAATTGCTAGTCCTAACAGGCACAATTAGCCGCTACAAGCCCTTTGAGATGGCCCTGGGCTTCTCTCAGGTAACAGCCATCACTAGATAAAGGCTGAAATACGCTGCATTTAGAGAGACACTTGCAGACAGGGATGTCACAGGCTGCCAATTATGCTCTGCCTGTACACAGTCACTTCCAAGAACCAGACAAGACACATACACCTGAAGTTAAAGGGACAAGATGTGTACTATTTTGAACTACACAAGTGTGGGGCACGTGAAGATAGAACCCTCCTCAAATGAGGTCGTGTCATCTTTTCAATTATCAGTTCTTGATCAAGTTTTGCAGTGTTTTTTAACCTTTCCTCCAAGCAGCAATTCCTGGAAGGCTCAGCGTGAGAGGGCTGCCTATGTTGTTTGCTGTACGTGATGTTCCTTTAAGCAAAGCTTCACTGTCACCACGTGGCTTAAGAGGCCTCTTCTAACCAGACGGTTGTGGTCTTCCCTGTTGGAACTGCAATCCTTTAGCCATTGATCCCTCCCGGAGGAGGAGAAACAGATTAAGATATCTAAGGATTAGTTTTGAAATCAGCAAGTGCCCCACACTTCCTTATCCATAAACAAATGACCCACTCCAAGCATCTTTGGCAGCACATCCTTTCTCTCAAGCAATGAACTTCTGTACAAAATAAAGCACCACAGATAGACAGCCTTAAAAAAACCCCAAACAACAAACCCATCAGGTTTTGGAACAATTAGAATGAAATGGACAATTTCAGGTAGCTACCACAGCACCAGCCACAGCAGCATCTTATAGCAAAACCATCGTAGACCAGTGAGTAAATATTCAAACATTTCAAACATGGAGGCTATAAAAAATTTCAAGATGTAGCTCTAAGTTGTGGATGTTGGTATTAACACACAATTTCCAAGACACGCAAGTTCTGGCCCAAATTTTTATCTATTAGTTACCTGAACTAGTCACCCACCTCCACACTTATTTAGAAAGAGATTCAGAAAAACTGTACACACAGTTTCCTCAGAAGAAAACTTCTCATTTAGTTTCTCTGAGAATCAATCTATTCCACTGCTTAACTTCCGAAGATCCTGCATCTCCCTCCCTCCTCTGTTAAGAGCATCAGGTCTCCATCACAGCTACGTTAAAAGCACATTCCCATGGCATTCATCAAAATCTGTCAACCCCTCTGTACAAATAAAATTAAAATGAAATAAAAAGATTTCTATGGGTTTATTATTTTTTTAAAAATATCTTAAATATTTCATGTTTATGTCATTATTTTTTTTTGATAGCATCTTGAAGATCATCTTCCAAACCATACAACATCCAGCAAAGCAGGTTCATCTTCAGAAGTCAGCTTCCACAATTCCAGCCGATACCACACGGGAATGGTTCCTTTTGTTTAGGAAGCTAAACCAAAATTCAAGATATCCAATATAAATTTCTGGTATTTAAGACTCAGTTTAAAAAAAAGGACTCGGGGAACCTGTGCTTACATTATTGCTTCCAGTGTTCATGTTAGATGCTAGATTCTTTTTGTTAGGTTTCTGTTTGTTTGTTTGTTACAAACAGGTTTGTTTTCCTCATTAAAGAGTGGACGTCTTTGAGATATACGCAAATGCAGCATGCTAATATTTGATTGCAAACCAAGTAACAATCAAAAACCTAAAAGGAAAGAATGAGTGCTCTATTATTAAACTAGCAAAATAAATAGATATACATTTTTTTCCCTTTTTACAGATACATTTGCAGCCAAATTAGTAACAAGATCTCCTCCAGTATAAATAAAAAAGGTTTGCATTTACCTATTAATTAAGAATAATGGAATGCCATAAGCTTTTGTGTGCTAGTGGTACTGTAATTTGTTACTTTTCACTACAATAAATATATAGCTGATTAAAAATGCAGCGTAGCTTACATATATTACATTCATACTGCATTGTGCATTGATTCACTTGGCTCATCCTGGTAGCCCTCTGAATTCAAGGGGAGTCAGTTTCTGCCCTCTCAAGTACAGAGGAGAAGTCTCTCACAAAGCAGAGAGGTTCAAGAGATGGATCTACAACACAGTGTCACAGGGCTTATGGCCACGAATCTCACAGGTTGACCTCCTCATTCATCCCTACCCAATTCACCCCAGAACTCCTGCAATGTTTCTGCACGATGAAAGGTCAACAATCCAAACCCTAGTGACTCAGTTTGTCTCCCCTGGGACAGAGGTTCCCCACTTTAATCTCCAGGCATCAGCTTTGGAGGTTTTAAGGACCAAACAGGGCTCTCAGAAAGCAGATTCCCCTTTCTGGCTCAGAGGCTTGGTCCATTGCTCTGGTGTCCCATCTCCAGCTATGACTTACCCGAGGGGAATATCATCTCCAGCTCCCCCTTTTTCCCTCCTCCCCATCCTAAAAAGTCAGCAAATATATATATATATATATATATATACACACACACACACACACATCCCCCTGAATACATCAGGTGAATTGCACAGTAGAAGGGAAGCTAATGTACTAAGAGTAACGTCTTGGTGAACATGAATTAAATTTCCCAAGCAAATTAACAGACTCTGATCTCGTGAGCTCCTCTGAGACAAAATGAGAAAAAAAAAAAAAGATTATTGAGAATCATGGGGGTTCTTCAGTGTGAGAAACAGAATCACTGTGTGTGCTCCTCAAACGTACTGCTACATAAGGCTTCGGACAGCGTCGCAAACTTTGGCATCTTTTACAGATTAAGATTTGGGCAGCATTCACTACAAGGGTTATTCCATCAAATAGCCCAATTTTCCTTTTCATGATGATCGCTTTTGAGCTCAGAAATTATTATTTACATGAGTAATTTAAAACAGATGCATTTTAAATACACCCTGATCTCTATATAGCAGCAACCTGAAGCTTTGTGCCATTGGATCAAATTAGGGCCACCCAATGTATTTACATTGCAGACTCTTTAGAAATTGAATATTCATTTTAAGAAATCTAAATTCTTGCTCATGTGGCAGAGAAATCTCTATAGATCATCTTGATATAAATGGTTATTTGTTGGCCTGTTTTTATCAGCACCTGTAAGAAACTGAACTTTTCACCCTTGCTGTAGCCTCTTTTGTCTAATTAGGGTCAATTATCACTCTGTACGTGTTAATGTTACCTACTTAATTACTAATAATCTTAGCAGATACGACATGAAAAGTTGATTCTCCAGAGAGGAATCAGAATTTGCTCCCTGAGGGAAAGGTAGAAGGGAAAAAGTAAAGAAGAAAAAAAAAAATAAGAAGAAAAGATGGTTAAAGAAGAAAACAAAATATGCAGTGTTATCCCATGGAGCAATAAGAAATTTAATGAGCACTCCAGGAACAGTTATTGTCAATGCCCAGAAGTTTAGTCACTGACTAAACCCACATGCTTCGAGCTTTGATCTTTTTGAAAACTTCTATCATCTGTGGGAGTGCTGCTGGAGGTGGAGTGTAGTGCCTGGACCATGGGCAGCTACTGTTATCAGAACCTGGCTCTCTAGATTTGGCTCCCCTGGTGATCACAGAGAGGACTGTAACATCCAGCCAAATAACTTTCAGCAGGACCCTCATTTCCAGTGCCGAAGGCAAAAAATGCACCGTACGCAACTGCATTAAATGGAGAAATCTATGTTCCATAGGAAAAAAAAAAAAAAAGAAAATGTTAATGCTGAAATTCAGATGAAGCAAAGATTTTCAGATGAGCCTTCTTCCTTTAGAAAAGGAAGAAGTATCTTTAAGCATTAAAATGCCAGTTTTACATATTAGCCATAACCAAGTGCCTACAATACACAGGGTCTGGTAACAGCATGACGGAGCATCTGTCTGTTGCAAACTCTAAGAGTGATACCCATCTCTTCTCCAACAATATTTCTGACACTTGGACTTGAAGGGCTTTACGTATTGGCTATTCTGGATACAGTGTGGCTCATGACATCTGATAGCATCTTAAACCAGAGTGGTATGGCTGTAGGCCGTAAAAAAAGATATCAGAATATAGAGAGCCAAGGAGATAAATTTTGTGAGTCCACCTGACCAACCCAGCTGAGCAGAGGGCTGGTTTCCTGAATCCCATGAAGCAGGCATGTAAAATATCTGTTTCTTGATGGGCCTGGCAGATGTGATGCCAGAAATAATTCTACTCTGATTTATTTTTGTAGCTTTTTCTAGTTCCTTATATTAAACCTACAATCCTAAAATAATTTTAGGGCCATTTATTTTTATGTCTACAAACAGTAGAGTTACCCAAATGTTAAAAGCCTATGCTCATAGGCCCATAAAAGCACTGTTGATTAGATTGCAGTATTTCAGTTTTTAGTTATCAGCGCTGGCACTTTTGGAAAAAATTGAGTACAATATACTTCTGTACACATTGCAGTGTTTTTAACCATTTAGTCAGTACCACGTACATCAAATAGACACCACAATAAAACAGAAATACACTAAACATACATCTGGAAGCACTTTGTAACTGACTTCTGCTTATGAAAACGACTGTACATAATTTCATCATTCACTTTAATTCAGTCACATGCTGCAGTCAATGGAGTCAGATAACACACTGCAATAAGATTCAAGCAGAGATTTCTCCTTGTGCTAAATTCCACGCTTTATCTGTCAGCCTACGCTTACCATCACTTGTGAGTCCATAACGTGGCACTAGAGTCTGCAGCAGAGACCTGGTGGGATGTTGTGATACCTTTCAGGATGTCACAGAGCTTATATCACTTTTCCTGGGTAGTTACTATTAGTAGTTGCAATTGCAGCAGCACTAAGTTACCCTTACGCAGCTTAAGACCAGGGGAAAACATCTTCCTTTCTGTTACCAGCAAACGACAGGACACTCGCATGAGGTACCAATTCTTTTCTTTTTACCCTTTATTGCTTGGTCTGAACCATGACCTTACATGCACTCCGGGATGAAAAGCTGCCACATATGCACAGTTCTTTTCATACTGTATATTTTTTAGTTTCGGCCACGAAGGGTAAATTTGCCCTAATAAAAAGGCAATAGCAGTAGATGTGACAAAAGAAAACCCCAATCTCCACGCCAGTGACACTTCTAAGGAAACCATTGGTTATTCTGTTTTATATTTGGTGGCTGTGTCTCAGTGACATTATTTTTTTTTCCTTTTCTCTAAACTTTTCTTTAACTTGTTGCATTATAAACCCAACCTAATACAGACTGATTAGTAACTACAAAACTGTGAATGCTTCCTTATTTAAAATGTGGAGAGATATCCTTTGACAGAAACTAGTAAAGATCCAGTGCAATAGAAGAGTTTTCCAAATTGTCCACTACTCAATAATCTGAAAACACTTTATAAATACTACGTTATTTTATTTTCAGTGCAACAGCCATTCATGCAAAAACCCAGGCAACAAACCAGAGGTACCCATTTTATAAGTCAAGGAAACCAAAGCACAGAAAGACTACACAAGGATTAAAAAAAAAAAGACAAGATTCCTGTTCCAACACTAGAAACAAACAGATTTATTTTTGACTCCAAGTCTATGTTTTAAATTTCAGCTATGCTGACTTATTACTTCCTTTTGATTTGCTGGAGAAAATAGAATATTTAGAGACTTCATCTAAAAATCCACTGTATTAAATATAGTCTGGTGAGCTCTTGAACAGAAGAACATTGTCCTTTACAGACTGACTAGCTGGCCAGTCCAGCTGGCCTGCATGAAATTTCTTTCTTGATCATTTTGTTGATAGGATAAATTTTGCTTTGGCACTTCTGCCACCTGCTCTTCTTTTCCATTACTCCATAGCTATATAAGGGCTTGCCTACACTTACCCTCAGAGTGTAAAAACATTCTTTATCGCATAAAATAAACTTCAAAACATTATTTCATCAGTCAAATTTGCTACTTGACATTTTGGTGCTTTGTATGATGACAGATGAACCGTCATAGGATGAATAGCATCTAAGTGTAACTAGGACAAAACCATGCACATCTACGTCAACATCCATGAGCCCAAATAGAACTTTTTTGCCTTGTAAAGATGCCTTAAGATGCCACACATGACAAATCCCTGTAAATTTGTGGTGGTGACTGGATGTAGACAGGTTAATAAGCTTAGCAAGTGATGGAGTAAAACCAGGGATGTCAAATAATGCAGAGAAGAGCATCCTTTACTCCACCCTCCTGCAGAGCCTCTACGAGTTGGTGCCCCAGTGCTAAACAAATGAAGCCCCATTACCTACGGTGAGTGAAATGGGACAGCCTCATTTTCCTCTTCCCTGGGGCTCCGTTGTTGCCAAAGGAAGATAACTGCAGTAGGACTCAATGCAAATCAGCTGAGGGAGCCTTCTCCTGCTCCACAGCTGCAGCAGAACTGCAGCAGCAGCAGCAGCAAGTCACCGGTTCAGTAAAACCACAGATGAAGAATGATTATCCTTTACTCGGGTTTGCAGCGATCAGCAAGGATGGAGCCAAGAGGTGACATACTTTCACCATCCCAGATTCCCAAGGTGGAACCAGTCATGCTGCTGCTCTAGATGCTAACGCAGCAAACTTGCATGTTCGCTTTCAACGTAGGTTTGAGGTTTACTCAGTGATGCTGGTCAGAGCCCCGTTATTGTTCTCTGATGGAACACACACAGACACACGCACAAAAAAAAAACCCCACAACTTATCCTCCTCTTTAAATGCAGCTGTATTTTACTGCAAAGGAGGGGGAACTGAAAATAATTTTCTGCATCAGTATTATCAATTATCCAAAGCCCATTTGCACCATTATGCCTTTAATGTCCTCCCAACAGAAATATAATTCTCATTATTTTTATTGGGTTTCATTTTTATATTGCTATTAAACGCGTTATCGCCAGATTCTCTGTTTTCTTAAACTATGTGGGCCAAATATCCAACCCAGTATGAAATCCTGACTTTGAAACTGTGCCCCTGGGCTTAGGCGCGTACGCAATGTGCACAGTGGTGATGCTGGAGCTGCTTAGGCATGGGATCAGTTCCATAAATAAAGCTAGGCAAACAAACATTCTGCTCTTGAATTTTACCTTAGCCACCAAAGCATTATTAGGTAGTAATCACATTTCCAGGCAATCCTCTTTCTCGACCAAAAAGGACTAGTATTAGGGAACAGGGAATGATGCCCTTCAACGGAACTCCTTAAAACATGCTAAGCACTTCACAGAATTTTTCTAAAAATTTAAAAATCAAATTTTAGAATGAAAAGTTCTATTAAAATTTATTACTGAAATGAAAAAGTTAGGATGAAAAATTGTATTTTAGAATTTTTCTAAAAGAACAGTAACTGTTTGAGAATATGGCTGACGTGATATTTTTCTGTAGATGTTTTAAAACCAAGACAAATTCAACTCCACTCCCCTTTTCTCCAAAGGCAGAAAGGGATGGGGTAAAAGAAATGTATTCCAACGAGGGAAAAATTACTGTTCTGATTCTGATGCAAGAGGTAACAACTCTAGTATTTTCATGTGGATTTGCCTATTTTTTTTGCCTAGTAAGTTGAGATGCCCTCTCTTTCACAATCCAGATTTTATCTGTTATAATTGATATTAAGATGACACTCTATTATTATTATGTGGATTTGCCTATTTTTTTTGCCTAGTAAGTCAAGATGCCCTCTCTTTCACAATCCAGTTTTTATCTGTTATAATTGATATTAAGATAACACTATTTTATTTTATTTTATTATTAATTCAAAAGACTAAACATTATCAAAACAAACCACGCTTTTTCTTATGCAGGCATTCACATGTCTCAAACCATAAATCCAAAGCAGGCATTGGATAAGTATGTAAAGAAACTTCCAAAGCTCCTGTCTCGCTCTAAGTACACTTGCTAAAGAAACCCAGAAATAGTGTGTTTGAATGCAAAATTTCTCCCGCTCCAACCCTCTGCTTCAGAATATTTCTGAAACTGTAACTTGCCAGGAAAATCTCCCTCTCCCTCCTCCCTCACCATCACCCCTGGCATGGTTTGTGTCCCTGCCTGCAGCCTTGGAGCCCAGTCCAGCAGGCTGGACAGCCTCCTGCTTTGGTCAGTGTGAATAATGGAGTGCCTGGGCTGAGTCAGGGCTGAGCAGGCTGGATAAGCCCTCTCCCTGGACCTACATGATGGTCCTTAAGCAGGCTCCCAGTGTAATTTTCAACTTCACTTCATCATCCTGATAGTCTACAAACGAGCCTCCTATGAGCATAATAAGCACAGTGAAAAGGATAAACTACTTGAAGAAACTCTATGGCAAAGACCACCTGGAAATGGGACATAAACCAGTAAGGGCACATATTCAGCTGTGCCCTGCAACTGCCCTCCGCTGCGCACACGTACCTGGCAAAGAAACTCTCACACACGAGCCAGGCATGAAAGGGTGGGTATAAAGGCTCCTCTGCTTGTTACCTCATTCCTCATCTTCAGTTTTACTTATGATCAAGTGCTCCTCCCGTATACAGATCTATAAGGCTTCATTGTTTCATACACTAGCAGTTGATGTATCAAACCTTTTTTTTTTTTTTTTTTTGACTTTAACAATTTCAGCTCAGAGAGTTCTGTTTGCCTTAATGAATTTTGTTTGCATAGTTGACTGGCATCAGGTTAAGCAGGTATTGAAATGTGATATAACAACCTAATCAACCGTTAACAGGTATAGAAGAAGCCCTGACAAGGAACAGTCTGAAATGGTTTCATGATGAGATTCTTTCTGATAAGGGGGGAAAAAAAAGGGGAAGTGTAGGACCAATTTATGCATAAATTGATCACATTTTCACACCTAGCCCCAATTATCTAAAAAGGGTTTAACATTGTATTTATATTGATAAGCTTAACAATGTTGAACCACGACTCCGGGATGATCTGTTACAATTCACATCCAAAGCGACCAGAAGGAATAATTGGAAACCCTCCAGCATTTCAAGAAATAGAAGCAGCCTTGAAAAAGATGAAAACTGCCGTACAAGGTCTGCCTTTTGCTGAAATTACAACATAAATTCCGAATGAAGGATGGCCAAGAATAATTCAACAATTACAAATTCCCCTCTAAAGACACAGGGAATGCTACAGGATTAGAAAAATTGAGCCATCCCAAGCATCTCCAAACAACAAAAAGAGCTAGTAATGACTACAGGCTGACTGAGACATTTGATAGACTGTATCATGAATTGATTGCACAGAGGTTTGAGCTGAATAGACAGGTTTTATGCTATCAGTAGTTGGCTACATAAATAGAGAAGGTACTTGCCAAACAATTATGGAAATCCTCATACTCATCACCATCACCTCAAGGTTTATTGGACTGTCTTTCACAGGTTACAATCATACTGACATCTTCTCCTGGGCAAGAGCACCCATAAATGCCTGACTGATTTCCCATATGAGCCAGGCCAGCATGGCCAACCTGTCACACATGAGTACCTCAAACAACCAAAACCCCAATACCTTCCCTTAAACCTGCATTTAGCTGATGAGATTGTGATTCCTCCTATGAACCATTTCTGGCAATGTCGCAGGTTAGGTCTATACTGAACTATGCTTGTAAATGAGGTTTTTTACTCCATGGCAGGTCTAAAACAATAAAATAAACTGCAGTTAAGGGAAGACAAACTTTTTTTTTTATTTTTTTTTTAATCTTCCCAAAACTGCTGGTAATCTGGAAGATTAGCAAAGAAATCCTTTAAGGATGAAGCTGCTGTGTTTGTTTCAAAGCATATTTTCATTTAGATTAAAAGGAAAAATAGACAATGCATAAGAAGAAAACTTCAGAATGAAGTGCAAAACCCCCATGTTTTCTAATTTGAAAGCATCAGGCTGAACCACATTGAATACAGACAGTGAAATGACATACTAGGAAAACACATGGGTGAAACACTCAGGAATTTTCTGGAGGTTTTCCTTACCTTTCCTCCTCTATATGAATGATTTAGTCCATCCAAGAAGAATTTAACAATACTTTAGCATTGCTGATTCTTTGTTTCTCACACAGATAAATATAAAAAAGGATTCAAATGAACATTTTTGCTCTGTTCTTCCTGTTAACCAACACACAGGCACTTGCACAGCTGATCTGGAGAGGTGCTAAACACTCTTGTCAACCATTGATGACAATGTGTCTCACCACCCTCACAGTGAAGAGCTACTTCTTTTTGTCTCATCTAAATCTACCCTCTCTCAGTTTAAAGACGTTACCCCTCATCCCACAAACCCTTGTAAAAAGTCACTCTCCAGCTTTCTTGTAGGGCCCATTATGTACCAGAAGGCTGCTATAATGCCTCCCCAGAGCCTTCTCTTCTCCAACAACTCCGACTCTCTTTGCCTGTCTTCATAGAAAAGGTGCTTCTACCCTCAGATCATCTTTGTGGCCCTCTTCTGGACTTGCTCCAACAGGTCCATGCTAGTCTTATGTTAGGGGCCCTAGAGCAGAACCCAGTTCTCTCCACGTGGGCTCTCACAAGAGCAGAGTAGAGGGGGAAAATCCCCTCCCTCGACCTGCTGCTCACACTTCTTTTGATGCAGCCCAGGATGTGATTGGCTTTCTGGGCTGTGAGTGCACATTGCCAGGTCATGTTGAGATTCTCATCAACCAACACCCCCAAGTCCTTCTCCGCAGGGATGCTCTCAATTCACTCATCAACCAGCTTGTATATACGTTTGGGATTGCCCGACCCAGGTGCAGGACCTTGCACTTGGCTTTGTTGAACTTCATGAGATTTGCCTGTCCCCACCTCTCAAGCCTGTCAAGGTTAGATGGATGGCATCCCTTCCCTCCAGCATGTTGACCGCACCACACAGCTTTTCAGGGTTGCAGCTCTTTGCTTTGGAGGCATTCCTGCCCCTATCCACCCTTGGTGTGGTGGTAAATCCTGGAAGCAATGCATCTTTTCCTAGAAATACCACTGCATTCTAGTTATACTTTTCCTTTTTAATCACATATTCTTTTTTCCATGGACCTACAGAAGGAACTGTGTCCCTTGGGTATAGTTTACATCATTAACAATCCTTGCAAGCAGGAAACAGCGAGGAAGAAAAAAAGGAATGCAGGAAGAAACCTGTGCAGTAAGAAGGAAGGCTGGCAGAATACGTCCATTCCTCTTGCAGGAACCTTAGCACATGCACTTCAGCAGCTAAAATCTTCCCCAACTTAGTCACTGACATCCTACAAAGCTGACAAGTGGCCACGACGGCCAAAGGTGTTGTGGCTGCCCTCCTGCTTCCCTCCAGCACCCATCATCAGCCTGGCAGGAGACATGCAGACAGACCACAGCAGCCCTCCCAGATGGACATTGCTCCCCCATGTCTCGGGACACAATTAAACCCACGGTATTTAAACACTGCTGCTCACCTCTGAAAGACAAAAAGTACAACACTGCACTGCCTGGGCAGGGAATTAATCCAGCCTGGGGGCTTGGCACTGAAAAAAATCGAAGTTTGCAGGAGCAGGCAAAATCCCAGTCACCTTTTTTTTTTCCCTCCTTATCTTTTTATCATTAAAAAAAGCATCTATTGATTTCAGGTGCAGACAAACTCGGTCCTGATAGTTTCTGTATGATGATGCACTGAATTTCTTACACTTTCAAAACACTTGTTGCATCTTTGAATAATCCAAAACTATGAAGTAAGGTAAGACATTCCCGCAGTTCATCTTCACAAAACATGATGTCACTTTATGTACAGACTCTTAATCCTATTCCTCCTCCTATTTTCCTTTCAAATGTGTGTTTTGTATGAAGTTATCCATCAGACAGCACATTGTCAATGAGATGTGTCACTGCTGTGTGTGTATTCTGATAAAATGAACCTAATGCATATGTAAATCTGCCTCCTCGGGAAAAGTGTGCAGAAACACGTTCGACTTGAAATCTCTCACTGCAGAAAGATGTAAGGAGGGGACAGATGAAAATTTCCCAGTTGCAAGACTGAAGAAGCAGCAGCCCTTGAGATCTGAAGGGCACAGTCCACGGAGGGACCCTGCAGAAGTCCGAGCGCCCACTGGGCCAGCACTGCTCTGCAGCCACGCACGACACCAGGGGCAGAACTGGTGGCCCCAGCTCCCTTTTGGCCATCCAGGGGCTGTTGGGAAGGAGAAGGCCCTGGCCCCAGCACACTGTGGATGTGAGAAGCACCTGAGGGCAGCAGCCACCTAACCTTGTAAGAGCACTGGGCAGCCACGTTAATAAAATCACGCAGACGACCAGCACACACTGCTTGCCAAGCATTGTGCTGCTAGGGACTGTCAGAAAAGTCATCGTGGAGACCTTTGTGGAAAAAAAAAGCACATAAATCCTGATCCTCATAACGTGGATTTAGCTCTCTAATAATTTTATTTCTTTTTCCACCACCTTTGAAATTTTTTTTAAAGGTATACCCGGCAGCTTTTTGAATGGATTCTTAACTATGACCATTTACAGAAATTTGCACAAAGAATAATTTAAGGAAAGGATTTAAAGATATCATCTGGCAAATTGCTTTGTTGACAAGAGAGAGATATTAATTGCAGTTTATTCTGGCCATCATTAGGCACTACGTTCCTAGCTCGGTGATCAAAAGAGTGTTGTTTTTTTTCTTATTATCTTAAAGAGTTTACAAAAATACCGTAACATTGATAGACACCTGGCAAGATTAAAAATAAACATATAAGGACATTAAGGAAAAGTTCACCTGAAACTAAAAAAAAAAAAAAAAATAAAAAATTACATCCCTCTCACAAGTAACTAACTCTTTCTCAAAATAAAATGTATAACTGATTCAAAATCAAACCAGTCAAGTTATTATTGATGCAGAAGTGAACATGTGGATGGACCTTGCCATTCGCATGGGCAGAAATTGCAGGTAGAAGTATCACAGGGAAGGAAATTTCCCTGTTATACCATAATGTACAGGCTGTTCTACAAAAAAGCACTTCTTACCTCTCAACCCACACCCCAGGTTTATGTTACATATCTTAAACGTTATCATCTACATGCACAAAGAAAGGTTTTCTGCTTTGTCACATCATTTTTAGAAGCAGCTGATGGCTTTGTGTAAACCTTTCAGAGCGGGGAGGGGATCGTGAAAACCAAAACTGCCTGTTCATACAGTATAAGAGCACAACAGTCTGGAAAGTGGACAATGTAAATACGAGACCTTTGTGATCTGGATATATGGTAGTTTTTAAGCTGCACCTTTTAAAGGACTATCTCAAACGCTGAAAACCTTCGGCCGTACCTTGCTGTTTAAAGTAACAAGGTGCATCCTTCTTTACAGCTAGAGCATTTGTACCACGTATCTCTCAGAGTATCTTGTGCCTGAGTTCAGTGAAAGGCTTTGTTTAGGTTTCTAGAGTGCTTTCTTGTTTGTTTGAAATGGCAGTATTTACATCTCATAGCTTATTAACTCTAATCACCCAGTTCAGTAATTAAAAAAGGCAGAGTTGTCTACTGACATTGATCACAATACAAAAAGCCTAGCAGAAAGAGTCGAATGAAATATTTTTGTAAATTGTAAAAAAAGATAATTATGGCAATGGGGGGCGGGGTGTGTGTGTGTGTGTGTGTGTGTGTGTGTCAAACCCTAACTGTGTATCTTCTTTTAATGAAATCAATATGATAGCATTCAATTAAGGTAGCGAAGCAAAGCTGGGAGATTGTGGAGTTCACTAGGACACTGACAAACATATTAATGCTTTTGCAGCTTTCAGATGACTTCATGGGATGATACCTGAGATGATAAAAAAAAAGAAAAAATGAATTGAGGAGCTTCTTGTATTTTATTTTTATTTTTTTTTAAACACTCATCCTTGTACATAAAGCATAGGAAAAGAAAAGGCAACCACTTGCTGAAAACAGAGCAGGCAACACTCTGAAATTCAGCTGCTGGAAGAGGAAGGAAGGGAGACTTTCTCTTCATTCAAAGGACCTTCTCCCTTTAGTGGCAACCATCTGTTGATCGTTTTAATTTTGTAAGATTATATTTGAAACAGAAACACCATATATTGCGACTTTTCCTCCACGCAGAGTATTGTTCAGATTTCGAAAGACGCTATATGTGATAACCAATACTTATTACTTACTGCCCTCTGCAAAATATTCTTGGCAGAAGGTTAGAAACTGACATTTCCAGTTGAAAATAATGCGTTGTCAAATAAGAAAACTGCAGGCTATAATTTTTCACACATGTATCTATTATTTTAAACATGAAACGTTGCATCAGTTTGACATTAATTTATATAATAGGGACAGAAAAGGATAATGCAATTTTCAGGGGCTATCTACATTTAATTAACTAGCAGCAGTCGCCTGTAACAAAAGAAAACTCTACTACCAAAAAATAAAGCCTGTTTGTACACCTTCTATCATGCATTATTGAAACACACAATGTCATTATATGAAATAATAAGTGCTTAAATAGAGGCAGCAACTAATAAATGCAGACACAAAACTTTCATAAAAGTTTGTAAATACAGTATTGTATGGAAATTCTGATGCATATTAGCTCTCATATGCACTGTAAAATGTTTTATTATGAAAAAAGTGGGTAAGATACTTATCTTTTAAATTGGAGTTTAATATTTTATTAGTGCCACGCACATAATTCTCATCAAATGGCAGGAAACTCTTTTTTGTATGGATATAAATGTCTAGAGTTTAATATTTCAAAGATAAGTACCTACCACTGCATCTATCACACTGCAGCTTAATGGAATTTACTTTTTCTTAAATATTTATACTGTATGTGTGTTTGGTTGTCAAATGATTGTATAACTACTGAGGCAGAACTGATAAGCTGGGCAACAATCCTGCACTTTTTTTTGTTTTTTTCAGATTTGAAATGTTTAAAATCTTGAATACAGTAAGGAATGCAGGATTTGAGAATTTTCAAACATGCAATTTTCTTGGAAAAACAGGATTTCATAATCGATAAGCAAACAAAAAGTTCTTCTAAGTGAAGATTGCACCCTTGATTGCAGAAATCGTCTGACTTTCTCCAAACAAATTACATTTAAAGAAAAAACAGAATGACATTAACAGGAAATATTTCCTGAGAATCCAAAATACACAGTGGTGAGCAAATTAAACCGAGACCAGTCTCTGATATTTCCAGTGTAATGTACAGAGAACATCATTCAGGTTCTGCAATACTGCAAACTATTTCATCAGTTCTGAGAAATGCTTTCTGATCCATGCTGATACAATTACCTAGCCTTTATTGGCAATTTAGACCTGCTTTTAGGGACATTTTAGAGCAAATGATGTTTTCTTGATATTTTAAAAAAGCAGCACTATTTGCTATACCTTTGGGATAAGGTAGAAATGGAGTTAGAGGCTCATTAAATATCTGATTGGTACAATGTGGTTTTTGTTACTGTGGACTAAACTACCAAAAATGAAGATATGTTCCTGGAGGTTCTGTTCCCTCTTGCAATCAAAGGGTATTTTTATTTGGAATATTTCTGTAAAATATCAGCTGGCATTTGCTACTACTGTGCTGCTGACGAGAGCCTTAAAATCTGCCTATTAATTGAAAGATGTTGAAACTTACCTAATAAATTTTTAATACAAGCACGTGTGAAGGGCACACCACATCTTTCTTTGTTCTTATAAAAACGTGATGTCCAGACTATGACCAAGAGAGCCTGAATTCCTTTTGATGTTGCTGTAAGTAGAAAAAAAATGTAGCGGCAGTTACAGAGATGAAGAAACTAAAATAAGATACTCTCAAATGTGTTTTTTTTTAAACGCAGGGGTTTAACTGAATTGACATCTGAAACTAGATGACAGCCTACTGAATGAGACACGGCCCAAAAGGTCGTACCAGTTGGTCTTGCAACTGGTATGGCTTTAGCTTAGAGACTTAAAGACAGCTGCAGTAGCCTTAAATTGTGGGCTTTAATTCAAAAAGCTGCTTTCCTAAGCACTGGCAGAGCTGTTAAATTAGGTCCTCTTGTCCTGATTACTTACAATGGCATATACAGTCAAAAGCAGACTCAAAAGTTGTTATCAGTTAACATTGCTCGGATATTTTCAACAGCTTTCCATTTCCCCCCTGCTTTTGGAAAATTCACAAGTGTTTCTGAGTTCTCTACATTACACAGCTATTTCTGTGCCATACTGGTCTGAGCAAATAATGAACAGGAAAGCGTGATAAATCAGAAACTTACCATCGTGATAAATAAAAGCTGATAATTTAAAGCTCTTTTAGACAGAAGTGAGATGCCTCGTGAGAACACTAGTGTGGTAAATAAAATGTGCTAATTTCAGTCTTTCAAAATAATGCTTCCTGCTGTTAGCATCCAGCACGCAATGTAGCAAGACAGTTATTAAGCAGCCCTGGTGAGGAGAGGATTTCATCACTGCCAGAGTTACGGGGAGGAAACTTTTGTGCTGCAAGTTTCTCCAAGGAGATGGAGAAAACTTTGGAAAAGTTTACACACCTGACAGATAAGCAATTTGGTGTAAAAAAACCCCAAACAAACAAACAAACAAACAAACCCCAAAACCCAACCCCCATATAAACAAATGTGATGAACTTGAAGTCATAGGTATTTGTAGACCCAGCAATGCTACAGTTACAGACCACGTCACTGAACTCAGGTTGAAGGCAAATTACTACTCTGGTTGCCTGGCCAAGTGTAGGGATACCTGGGATGAAGCAAGGAAAGAAGGCTTAAGATCACGTGTTAGGCAAAATGTTGAGGTTGGGTTGTTGTGTTTTTTTTTACAAAGGAAAGACTTTGAAAAGTGAAATCAAAACATGGGCTGCCAAGCATGGGAAACATTGGGTTCAGCAGGCTCCTCCAGAGGATCCAGGAGGTTCTGCACACCCTAACCAAAACCTGCTAAGGGGTCGGTATGAGGTATCACCGTTGGACTCTGAGTTCTTGAATCCTTGCAACTAGCAAGTTTTTGTTCTCCTTTTGTAAACGAACAGCGACGATCGACAAGCTTCCCAGTTTGCCCCCCATGTTCCACGTTCAGCATCCATTGCTTGTACTGGCAGGAACACGCTTACAGGTGCCATTTTTAAACATGCTAGCAAATATCTAGCAGATCCAGTTGCGCTTGTCTATACCAGTTGCTTTGCAGAAAGAGTTCAGGATTTGGTAGTGAAGGAGAGCATGTTTTGTGGGGGGAAACGGGTCCCACAAGTGCATGTGAACAAAAGAGCCAAATCTCCACTCTTTGGAGAGGAGGGAGAGAACAGAGCCTGTACCTGGTGCAGAAGGTCCCGGGGCTGAAGGAGGGGATTGCAATAGCTCCCAGCACCGCAAGAGACCAGGACCTGCTGCAGAGTTAGAAGTCACAACTAAGCTAGAGGAAGGAAGTTTTCTAGAGGCTGCACTGAGAGAGAAATGAGCTGGAAAGCCTACTGTGAGATGCTCCTCTGACCAGACATACAAAAGATCCGGGTTTTTTCCTTTGTGCTTTTGAGCAAAGGACACCCAGAGAAGCAGGGCCACTGTGACTGAGATGATACAGAAAAGGACAAGAGGGAAGACTCAGCAGCCCTGCCTGTGAGTGCCAGGGCACTCCTTCCTTTGAGAAGCATAAATACTGTCACTGTAGCTGGGGACCACCACCAGCATCTCTGCAGATGAGAGGCATCGTTGCTATAATCAAGCAGTCAGCCTGGCTGAGCAGATACTAGACCACTGCCACAGGAAAGTTCAACACAATTTAGAGACAAAACCAACAGAGTAATTGTTGCAATGCCATACAGCATCTGTATTAACACGAGCAAATTATTTTGGTAGGGATTCAATTTCATAAATGTGGCTTCAAAAGCTGTTCCATGAGCACTATAATGCTTTTTTTTTTTTCCTTCTCACCAAAATGAATAAAAAGTTTACGATAGGTTCAGCACAGTACTTAAGTATTTGTTTTGTTAATTTCTTAAAACAAATTGGATTCCCAGTAAATACAAAACTTGGACAGCTGCATTAAGCAAGCAGTGGGGAAGCAATCTCATAATGATTATCATGCAGAAGCACACTACAGAAGAATTCCCCGAATTTCATCCAAACTGTTATTTGCTCTATTATAAACCTTCTATAAAACCCAATATAAAAATTCCTGAAGGAAGAGAAAACATTTTTAAATATTTGCAAATACCCTCCAATGATTAAAGAACTGCGTGAAGGATGAGATGTTAACAAATGACAACAGAATTAGGGGATACGGTCTTCCTCCTTATTTTATTGTGCTGAGGGAACTGGAGCAGTTATAACCATTTTCCTTCCAACTGAAAGTTTCTGAGGCCAGACAACCTCAGCTTTTGATCACAAACCCAACCAGGCAGTCTCATCCCAGGTTCCTGCATGAGCTTGACTTCACACACAGCAGATCTTGGGGGCTAAACCCTCAGGTAGGTCTCAGTCACTCCATGAGACTCTGGGACTTTGGCCATCAACAGGCACTGGGGTGAAAACATCAGAAGTGCTAGTTTTGTGGTTTCAAAGTATAAGAGCACGTGGGACTAATGAATTTTGGTACCAGCCTGTGATGCCTGGGATTCTGCATAAGGGTAACTCTGTGTGTTAACTATTACTGTGTGTTAACTAGTGTTATAACTCTATATATAGTTTATCTGTATTTCTTTATGGCAGGAGTAGACAGGACTGGCTAACGCTCTCCCAATGTTCCTTCCAGGTGTAGAGGTACCAATGTACAGACCTGCATAGCCACAACAGTACCATGTCTGGATAGCAAACACCTCACCTGTTGTCTCTTACCTTTTGCAAAGAATTTGTCTTTTGGGAGCAAAATAGCTGTGCACAGCAATTTTCACAAGGCTTCAAGGGGACTTGTAAGCTTTCTGCAGTGATATATGAACGCGCTCCCCTTGGTGCTGCCAGGAGGGAGGTCAGCAAGGAAACATCCCATACACTGGGTTAGAACATCCACAACTCTAATTATAATCTGCTTAACCTTGAAAAAAATAAAAATAAAAAATCCCATGGTAAAGCAGAATATTATTTTTAAAAGTTATAAATGAAAATCTGTCACGCCACGGAGCAGCCCTTTGTGGATGTAACAGCTAAGGTAGGGGTTTGGGATCCTTCCAAACAAAAAGATTTGGCCAAAAACCTGAAATTTCTCTTCTGTAAGCAACTAGTTAGACTTTGACAAGTTTTACAGTCACCCTTCATAGCCTCTCACCTGTACACAGGCTGAATGGAGACTCCACGAGCCATCATCCAGCAGCTTCGCAAACCTAATATGCCTATCAACCTTGTAGCATCTAGCTGACACTGGAAGACAGAATTTTCAACCCACTCACTGTTTTATGGCAGATGATCCTCTGAGGGGGCTGGTTGTGGAGCTCATACCGTTCCCTTGAAGACAGCAAATCACCAGATGCAATATCTGATCCTAGTCAGCAGCAGAGATAACTGGCTGTAGGACATGGAGCCCTCCTGCAAGTCCCTCAGGAGGGACTGTAGGAGTCCCACATCTGCCCATCTGCAGATCTTATACAATATAAAAATAAATGTGTGTACATTTATACGTGGAAGGGAAAAATTCTCCTTTCTACCAGCACAGTAAAACATGCCCTTCTTTACACAGAGAATGCCACAACAACTGATGAGTTTCCACATTTCTCAGCCTAGGAAGGCAGATGCTTCTGTGGGGAAAACTCAGGTCACCAAAGGGAATGTCCTACAGGCCACCTTCTTGAGGTTAGGAATGGAGAAAAAGGGCAAAGCTTGCTCGATGACCACAGAGTGAATCCAGGGCAATGCCATCAAGTTAATAACTCCTCAACATGATGCAAGCAGGACACTAATTTACCCACAGGTTACAAGTGTCTGCTGCTGTTTCATTAAACAGTAATTCTTGTACATTTGAGAGCGTAACTGTAATTGACCCTAAGGGCATGGCATGTCTATTGTCACTGTCGCTAAACTGCCATCCTTATTCCCACATAGCATCATAGAATGGTAGGGGTTGGGAGGGACCTCTGGAGAGCCAATCCCTCTGCCCCAGCAGGGTCACTCAGAGCAGGATCACCCAGGGCAGCCCACACAGGAACACCCTCCAGAGAAGGAGACTCCACAACCTCTCTGGGCAGCCTATTCCAGGCTCTGTCACCCTCACAGCAAAGAAGTTTTTCCTCATGTTGAGGTGGTACTTCCTGTGTTCCAGCTTATACCCATTATTCCTTGTCCTGTTACTTGGCACCATGGAAAAGAGACTGGTCCCTTCCATTTGACACCCACCCCTCAGATATTTATAGCCATTAATAAAATCCTCTCTCAGGCTTCTCTTCTTCAGACTAGACAGCTCCAGTTCTCTCAGCCTTTCTTCACAGGAGAGATGTTCAAGTCCCTTAATCATCCTTGTAGCCTCTGCTGGACTCTCTCTAGTATTTCCCTGTCCCTCTTGAACTGGGGAGCCCCAAACTGGACACAGTATTCCAGGTGTGGTCTCACCAGGGCAGAGCAGAGGGGGAGGAGAACCTCCTTCAACCTGCTGGACACAGTTTTCTTAATGCAGCCCAGGATGCCATTGGCCTTCCCAGCCCCAAGGGCTCATTGCTGTCCCATGGAGAACTTGCTCTCCACCAGGACTCCAAGGTCTTTCTCTGTGGTGGTGCTTTCCAGCAGGACAGCCCCTGACCTGTACTAGTGCCTGGTGTTATTCCTCCTGAGATGCAGGACTCTACACTTGTCCTTATTGAACTTCATGAGGTTCACCTTGACCCAGCTCTCCAGTCTGTCCAGATCACGTTGGATCGCAGCACAACCTTCTGGCGTGTCTGCCACCCCTCCCAGTTTAGTATCACCATCAAACTTGCTGAGGGTACACTCTATCCTCTCATCCAGGGATGGTACAAGGTGTATTTCATTTTCTTACTCACATACAACTTCTCCCCAGCTGATAACAACAGCTCAGGAGACTGTGCTTCCTCCTAGATTTGGCTTTGAACCTACAAACATCACCAAGGCAGAAGGTCCTATGGTGCTCCAAGCAGAGGCATGTGCTGGGGATGCTTTGGGACACCTCACTGCCAGCTGGGAAAACACACACTTATGGGAACACTAAAACCTCTGAAGGATGGTACCAGGAATAGAGACACTTTAAAAAACACCTGACTAGTGCTGCAGCCACAGCAGAATATTAATATTGGGCCTGATTCATGGAGGGGGGGATTTATGCCTCGTTTAGGCCAACGAAACTTTCTTCATTTTAGCAAAGTTACACTACAGCAAAAGGGAAATACTAGACAGGGCAATCCAACCCATAACTCAGAATTTGCTTAGAATTTACCCCCTACGCTGCTTTTTGTTTTGCTTTGCTTTTTGTTTTGGTTTTTTTTTTTTTACCTATAAGCATGACTTGAAAAAAACAGCATGTAATTTTCCCCCCTGGATCCCTAACTACCACCTGTCTTCTGTAGATCTATTTTTAAGACAGAAAATGCTGCAGACTGAACCTGTCCATACTGTTCTGTATCCCACAGCACCGAGTCAATCGTCAAGACTAACCAAATAAATGAACAAATAATAATGACCTTAGAGATACCAGCGTGTATTCACAATCAACTATTATTTCCAATGATGTTTGATGGTTGCTACCATACGACTATGGATTTATTCATATTGTAACAGGCAACAAAAATTAACGTCAAAGAATAAAGGGACATACAGCAGAGATGATGCATTTTCTCCACCCGAGTAAAATGTCACCAGACTTACTAGTGGTAAAGCAAAAACTCTGGAAAGTAGCATAAGAAATGGCAATGAAATGAGGGTCTCTCATTCGTGCTTTCCTGCTATCAATGAACTTTTCTTACTGTTTGGGGATATATTAGCCATCAGCAAAAAATGATCTTATATCTGAAATAGAAAAAAAAGGACACTTAGCATTAATGCAAAATGACAACGGTTTTAGTGTCTCGAATATACTGAAAATAAATAAATAAAGCCCAGTATTTTGCACAATTTATCAGAATTATGTGTCTGGCAGCCAAAAGGATAAAATAGATGAAAGAGACACCGGGTTTTCTGAGGAAGTATCGTGCCAGATTACTGTACGTGCTGTCTCCATCCAGAATGCTTTCTTTCCGTGGAGTCATAGGCACCTAGGTGTTTTAAATTCCTCACACTGCATCAGGGTTATGGTACTATGTTACAAAGTTATTCAGAAACCTGATTGGCCATGTTCCTGCAATACATTTTCCTAACCCCAAGATAAAGATCCATGCATCTCTTTACCCTTTAAACAAAAAAGCTATTGTAATAGCATGTAGTGTGATGCATGGCATGAATACCAAAACATGTACATGCACTGCTAAACTGTTTAAGTATGGAAGAAGTAGTGTCTAATAGCATCAGGAAATTGAAATTTAAAAATTTTTCTCACTCACTTATTTGATGAGAACTGGGCTGCTGACAGGTGAAGCAGAAAGTCATTTTTCAAGTTAAATGCCAAGTGGTTATATAGCATAATATTCAGTCAAAATTAACCACCTCACTGCTGCATTGACATACAGCATATTTAATGGCAACTGTTTCTGCAAAGAAAACTCTAGACCTTGGGGAGTTCCAAGAAAATGGAAAGAAAAACTTACTAATACTTCAGTTACTTGCTTGAAACAAAGACCGACAGCATGCCCTAACTGACGGCAGAGAGAACAAAACAGAAGTACTTGTCCAAATTATAAATCAAGCGGTTGAGGTTCTTCCCCGTGCAGATTGCACGCGTGAAGTCAGCAGATACACCTACCTAATTTATGAACCAGGTTGGATGAGCCACAGCAATTCAGGGAGAGAAGAAAGGCTTTTTGGTGCATTTCAAAAAGTTCTTTGTGGCATCGCAGGCTCGGTCTCAGGGTCGTGCTCCTGCAAAACAACACCTATAAGCCTTCTGGACTCTTACTATCATCTCTGAGGGCTCTACACAGCTCAGCTTCAAGACTGCAGACTGAAAGGGCAAATGGCTCTCCGGTGGCAGCTTTGCTTCAGTCTTCTGGGTTTAATCTGGATTTAATCTTTAAAGAGCCAAATAAGTAAGATGTATTTTGCCTTTTGAAGATAGGGTAAGTTGAGTGCATAATGCAGCTAGTGCTTAACAGACACTCTGGTGAGGGACTGCACTCTTGAACTGCAGGGTTGTGTTTGTTTGCCTGTGTTTCAAATCCTAGTAACTATCCCTCGCGTGCAAAAACTTCTTACTGGGATAGGCTACAAGGAACTACAGTTCTCCCCTTTATGCCAAAACCCCCTGACCCATACAAAGGAAGCTTTATTGCCCAAATAATCGGAGCGCATAAAAAGTAAATTCAGGCATAAAAGCAGCGTAAGAGGGCAGTAAATAGATTTTTAAAATGAGAATAAACTCCTATAGCTAACAGAAGGAAAGGCAGGCAGCAGCACACTAAAAAAAAAAAAAACAAAACAGAAAAATAAAAGTATTTACGTCTTTTGCTAGGCTTTCCTCCTCAAAATTTACACTACAGGTGGTAAAACTAGAAAGGAGCAGAGCAGAAAAGAACAGCAAGGAAATGAGCTTTGGGGAGATCTCCATCTTTTTCAGACAGTTTAAATCATATTTGGATTTTCCTCCCCCATACCCCAAAGGGCCAGGCAGAGACCCTGGCATGTTGTGTCTCCCACACCCAATTTGGATGGAGGGTGAGGGAAACACCACGGGAAGGGATGAGGGCAGCACAGAGGTTCTGGGTGTGGCTTCCTGTGCCTCCCTTCTTACAGGGGAATCAACAAACTCTGCTGGGAGGCCCAGGGAGCGATAGGAATATCTCAAGGATAAGCAGAGCAGGAAAAAATCAGAGATCTAACCCAAAGAAAGTCCTCTAAAACAAAGGCAGAGACAAACTCTTAAGGCCAAAGATCTGCCTGTCCCTTCTCATCAGTAAAGTCAGGCTTCATAAATGAGTATATTGTGATGGGAGATTATTAAAGAGAAAAGCATAGATGGCTTTTTGTATATATCAAAATTCATTCTTTTACCTTGACAGGATCAAGCAAATAATTCCTCAGAAAGTCACAGAGCTATTCAACAGGTGAACAGCTGCCAAGACAATTTGAAAACTCTACATTATGGTCCATCATGTAACTCATGTTTGCTCAGTAAATATTATTCTCTTGGGACATCTCATGCAGAGAAACAGATGCCAGTTGATGACCCAACCTTTTCCTGGTCTTTTACTATTGTTTATGTAAAAGAAATCCAGGTAGATATTTATAAATAGAAATTACTCAAATCTCACCAAAGTGATGTTTCCTTATGTTCTGCTCCTCTTCTGAGCAATATATCTGAGGTTTTGCTGGTTGAACTCCAGGGAGGGGTGATGAGGGGAAGAAAGATTATAGTTAACATGTATGAAACCATCTTGAGGATTTATGGTGTATGAGAAGAGTAAAAACCATAGATTTGTATAATTTTTACTAGAAAAAGATGTATTGAGCTGGCAGCAGCAGTAAGATGAAAGGAAATCATGAAATTCTTCATAGTATTATATGAAAATTGTCAAAGTGTTGGGATGCCCTAATCATCCATGAGCCAGCTGAAAATAAAGTGTATTTATACTGGAATTTTTCAGCATCTTTGGACAGTAGCTTAGCTTTGTTATAAGTTGTAACGTTTCACAAAATACTGTTTATTTTTATCTTGTCATAGAATATAGTAATAAAAGAACTGTAAATGCATCTTATTTATCAGCGTGTCTGCATGTTTGGGTTATCACAGGAGACATGGGCTGTTTCTCCTTGAAGGAACTGAAATGTCTGGTGGTTATGTTAGATGAAAACAGGAGCAACAAAAAGCACTACAGAGATATTCTTCCCGGTCGTTGAATGTGATACTTCTTACCAATTATATCGTATACACAGTTATTAGAATATGGTTTAAGGGGTTTTGTGACAAAAAGAGAATACATCTGAAATGCACAACACTATTAGCAGGACCCAGCAATGTTCTACTGCATGTTGGAATTTATGTAATAAAAATGTTAAACAGCCTGTGATTGGATTTGTTTACAGGATCTGAGGAGGGGAATTGGGATGCATCCATGAATAACTTGCCTTGGAGGAGTCTTTTCTAACTGGATACGGATGGATTGGACCTGGAAACAGAGACTGATGCAAAGTGACCGTAAAACATTATTCACTTACATTATTACTTGGAGTACACTGACTACCACGAGTAGGTTTCTTCATGGTCAATCAATGTTGCCCTCGTATCAAAATATTTTTAACATGACTCATGGAGCCTGCTCTTGCAGAAAAAGTGGAAGGAAAGGAAGGAAAGAATGAGGAAAAAGAATCCCACCACAATCTATCTCCAGAGAGTCAGCGTCGAGCCAAATTACCCCCCAGAGAGCACTGGCTGCAGGACCTACTCAAGCAGGGTGAGTGCCATGCAGGAGTTCTCCCCAGCACTGGCCATCCCAGCCCCACATGCCGCTGTGTCCCAGGGCTTCTTGATGCATCAAGGAGGAACCCTTCCCTGGGAGGCAGTTTTTTTACTAGGCACTTCACATGTGGAAGGCACCTGTCTTGGGAAGGCAGACTGCAAACACCCGCTGCTCCATCTCTCGGTCCTCCCTCTGACCATCTAAATCTTCTTCCTCGGTGTTTTAATTACAAGAGATACTTAACTATGGTCCTAAAACTTTGAACTCCACCTGTATATTAAGTGATCCCGACTTCTACATGTTATTTCAACTGCTACCTTTGTTAGCCTCAGGATTTGCACATTGTTGCTATTTTAGCTCAGCGGTTCAGTCATTTCCCTGGAACTGATAGGAAATTCTGTAGCATGAATGCCTCTGTGTGTGGATATAAGGATGTGTACGCGTACGAAGCGTTTCTGCAGAACAATTAGCACTTATTAAAATCAATTATCTCTTATAATTGAACGAGATAACTCTAGAGAATAAAGAACGGGGCGGGGAATCTATATCAAATGACAAAACTGAAAACTATAGAGAGGAGAGTGTGTTATGTAATGGCAATGCCATTACAATGGCAATAACAATCAAGTTCTTCTTCCTGAAAAGCAGAGATCAAACTTTTGGCTGTGTAGCAGCATTTAAGTTCTGACAAAAAAACCATAATCATTCAGCAATACTTAATGCCTTCATTTACTTTCAGACAGGGAAATCTGTGGTTTAAGGTTTGATAAAAAGCTCAAAGAAACAGGATTTTTTTTTAAGGATGGACCTGTAAAAATTGGCAAGACTCATTAGCGCAATCGCTACGTGAATGGCATGCCTCAAAATAAGTTTGCCATGATAATTTTATTACTTCAGCATATATAAATATATATATATATGCTTTTTGTTATTTATATATATGGGTTTTGTTGCCTGACTGGAGATAGAGAGGTTGATGCTAATGTCTGACCATTTATCTACTCTTTGAAATGTTCTTGTCTGATAAGATAGTTATTTCCCAGTGCTAATTATCTAATTACCTATAAATAATTTAAATCAAAGCAAGACTAATACTACATAAATGTTGTACTACTGGGCCTTCAATAATGCATTTTTTTCTACCATTAAAGTCTAAAGATACAGAAGTAGCGAGTTAGGCTCAAGAATTCATAAATGTAAATGCTGAAGCTGAATTTTCAACCTTAACTGTGTCCCTCATGCTGTCGTACATCAGTGATGTACAAGTCTATCAATATATATGATTATTACTGCTGGTTCAGTAGGTTGCTTTAAAGATATAGAGTAACTTTCTATCAATCACTTCTTCAAAAATAAGACTTTCCGAGCTGCGGGTCTTGTGCTGACCTTTCAAAAGAGTGACTATTACCCATAAGGAGCTTGGTCAAGAAAACTCGATACTAATGCTTTTGCTTCTTCTTTGTTTAGTTTTTTTTTTTTTTCCCAACTATAACTTAAATAAGCAAATCACCAGAAAAAAAAAATAAAAAAAAATCTGCTGATTAGCTCCTCTCCTCCTCCCTCCACTGTGAAAATATACTGATTAGCTCCACCACACATCCTACTCTAAATAATGCTGCTGTCGGTTTCGATACAAGACTTGCACTTCATTAACACACAAATCATGCTCTCGGATTCTTTTAAAATTCTCACATCTGGGGGAATTCATGGAAATCAGAAGCATTTAAAAAAAATGAAAAAACAAAAGCCCACAAAACTCCTCCAAACCCAAGCAAAGGCTACTGCAAAAATAGGCAATATCAAGGGGTTTTCTCCTCGCTGGAAGGTACTTCCATGTTGTTTCTGGCTTGTGCTTAAATGAAAAGAACAGGTCAGGGATAACACAAAGTAATTTAAAGGACTTACACTGTGATACAGATTGCCCACAGCTACACCTTGCAATCACCCAGTTCATATTTTAGGTCCTGACATAAGAGTTCATAGTATTTTACAATTCTATGTTCCATGTCAGTGGCTGACTGTGGAGTTGAATATCAGTCCTATTTAAATCTGCAAGAAAATAGCTGCAGGTGACATAACCTTTCATGTAGTACCACTGTGTACATATACAAATAATTGAGGCTCTTGACCCTGTCTACGCACATACAACTGTAAGTACAAACTTGACATTTTGATACTGCTTGTAGCCTTTCCCGTTGTTATTTTCTGTTTCAATAATCCATTGCAGGTAGAAAAATGAAAGAAGGAAGCATGAATGATTAATGCTGTCAAGCTAAAATAATGTATTTAGAAAAAAAATCTATAAATCTGTTATTTGTGGCATTTTAAAACTAAACACGACACTCTTCGGTGCCACTCAGTCTATTTTACAGCAGATAAATGTAAACATTTTGCAGAAACAATGGCAGCAGAACCCTTTGAACACTGGTTTTGGCACCAAAAGTTAACGGGATCGGCTGTAAACTTCCGTGTATAAATGAATATTCAACATGGATGAATATTCATACGGCGCCATTAATATTTAATATCTATGTATGATGCAAAGTGAATGTGAATAAACCGCCATTCTTACACAACCTTTCTCTTCCTGACTGTGTCCACACGTGGACTGGGGCCTTATCTCTGGTATTTTTTCCAGATAGCCTTTGTGAACTGAACAGTGTCTGAAACAGGGTGTATTCTTTAAAATATTTACTGCATCTACTTTTCTGTCAGGCAGGACAATGTGTCTCTTTAGACATTAGATATATTACATACTATAGCATATATACTATATACTAGATATATTATATATACTATATCAGATATATACTATATTTAGTAGCTCTCATTAAAATTTGAACCAATAAAGGGACAGCTGAACAGCTGATGACTGATTTGAGATAGTCAATATTCTCCTTAAACTTTTTTATCTTTAAAAAAACCCAAAACAATTGTGACACAAGTGTCACGTTTGCCCTCTTTTCTGGGACCAGCCTGGTGCTTATTTCCCCAGTAACTCAGGTTCTCACGGTACACCAGCTCTCCTGAAGCCAGTTCCAGGCTGTGGGTAATGCCCTGTGGGTATCTTAACCACAAGATAACCCATCAATGCCACTTGTGTTTGAACGAGATCTTTGCGGCAGAAGGTAGAATTCTATCAGCGTCCTAATCATCCCTTCTGCTGGTTTCTTTCACCTCTAAAATGACAGTCAGGCAATCAAGACAAACGTTGGGGTATAAACAAGATACTCTCTTTTAAAGTAGCAAGGGGTCTTTCATGCTAACAAGATGTTTTCTCACTACGAAGACAGGGGCGTACAACAAAGGCACAGCGATCTGCTGAAATGGCTTGGAGATGCAGCATTTGTTAGGTGCTTTAGCAAGTAATTTAAAATTTAAGTTAATTAAATTAATGTGATATTAGCTCAATTGTTGCACTTGATGAATCTGTAAAACCCGAAGTGCGCAGCAGCTCGAGTTTCAGGAGAGAGGTGAATCAGCAATGCATGTAAATGATCATGGTTTGCAGGTTCAGAAAAATCATTAAAGCAGATCTAGAGCTTGCAGCAAGTTTCACCTGAAGTCAGAGGAACTGAAGTGCTTTAAGATGCTGCTTATTGCCAGGTATCCACACTGCCCTTGAGGTGTTAAGTTCAGCTTTAAGAGAGAAGTGACTATACGTTCCACTATATTCTGTCGAGTTTTGCATACATTATTTTCATCTCCTCTGTGCTCCTTTGTGGTTAAAAAGCCTTCCTCCCTGTTTCCATGGGACTGGGTATTGAACCTCACCCATGCCCCTGTATCTCATGTATTGGATGTTGCTCTCTAAGAAAAGTAGCTTTGTAATTCCTTCTTCACTTCAGTGCTTGAAGAAATTATTGTCACCAATTCGTGCAAAAAGCGAGAATTTTACCCAAGCCATGCCAGATGACAACCAAAAGGAAGCAAATATCTTTGAAAATCAAAATAAAATTAGTTTATACCCTGGAAAATATTAATAAAGAGAAAAGTTTTAAAAATGCAAAGTAAATACATATTGTTGACAGAATAAATTACTTTCCCCTTTAAGCACGTTTATATCATAGACTTTTTAATTTTTCTTCCAGAAAAAAAGACTTACTACTATTTCTGTGATTTTCTGAGTCTTCAGATTGAAAAGCAATGTTGCCCAGGACAGGCTGCTCTCCATACTCCTCTTAGTGTGTTCAACTGCCATTTAACATCTCAGACCAGAGAGTGAAACTTGGAACTGCCATACCTATGGATAAAACAACAACATGGGCAAAACATTCTGCATTAAGTTTGCAATTGTAGTCCATTAGAATGCACCTGATCGGCAGAAACTTGCTTAAAGATGCAGCCAATGGGGTTTAATAATTTAAAATTAACTAAACTCTTTTAGTATAAAAATGTAATGGCTCTGTCAGAACTGAAGTGCAGAATGCTAATTTCAGGTTTTAAATAATAATTCTGAAGAAATGGAAATGTCATTAAAAGGAAGGGCTTTTTTTATTATTATTTTAAGTGCATAAAGGGACACCTTGAATTAATATAAGCCATTAAAGATACTCCTAGATCGAGCAAAGACTTACAAATATCGAAACCCTGAGTGAGGTAGAAAGTATTTAGCTCACAGTTGAAATATTCCAGGTCATAACGTGTTCATATTGAAAATACTGTAAAAGTCCTGTGTATCTTTTGCAAATCACAGAGTTCCTAGGGAAGTATCCCCACTTCTGTAGGCAGTATGTTCTGAAAGCTTCTTGCCATCCCGGCCAGCTGCTCCTCCAACTCCTGTTCTCTATGCTCACGTTTTTGGGCGTCTACATGCAGCTCATTCCCTTCCTCACCAGCATCAGCAAATGGGCACCAGCAGGAATTTCAGCCAAACCATTTCCAACTGTGAGCAGCACGAGTGGCTGGTGCCAAGGAGATATGTGCTCTGGAGGGTCAGTGTGTCCCCCTGCCAGCGCTTGCAGGTCAGTCCTTAAAAACAGAGAAAACTAGAAATTAGCTTCCCACAAAGACAGAAGCCCAACAGAAATGGCTGGCAGAAGTAAGCCGGACGCCTCAAAAAGCTGTTTCTGCTCTGTATCTTTGGTCAGGAACATACAACACTGTCACACCACAACAATACTCTCACCCAAACATCTGTTAGTGCTTGGCCATGGGCTTTTCACCACAGCAATGCTATAGGACTTTCCCTGAGACACCACCAGGGCTTGAAAAGTGGCCGTAAATTATAAACCAGAAGAGGTTATTTTTTTAATTGCAGAAAGAAATAGAAGAAAAAAAAAAAAATCAATTTCATACAGAAATACAGGCACCTTACATGCAGAGTAACTCATTCCCTGTCTGGGCAAAATTCTGAAGCTAATTTCTTGTGATTTTGCATGTCGTGGTGAGACTTCCTGGTGCACTCTGCAAGCTCCTAGCCAGGCTGGTGGGAGACCTCTCTCCCACGTGGATTCTCTGAAGCCAGTCCTTCAGTAGAGGCACTCATTTGGATTTCCCTCTCCTATCCCCCACTTCACTTGACATGGCCTTCAAGAACCTGCTGCTTCTGAGACTTCCACTGCTCTGTCAGAAACAGACGGGTCATCACAAGCGTTTTTGTCACCTAGGTCAAAACTGACATTCAGCTCTCAGAGACCAGAAAGACACCATAAGGCTACGCGTGCCCTTGCGCACAACGGTGTGGAGAAGCAAGCTACTATGTCCACTCTATCCCAGCTCTAACTCTTTCCACAGAACTTCTCTCAGGTCTTCGTGGGCTTTGTTCTCATGGTTTCCTGATCCAGGAGCACTGACCCTACAGTACTGTATGCAAATATTTTTTCATGATGTTAACATATGTCGATATAAATACACGTGTAGACCACAGATTGCTTTCCCCACAGCAAACTTCTATGACAACCCTTTATTTCTGAGTTGTCACAGCCCTTTGTCATAACCCTTCAGCTAATGAGCTCCTACACATTATGTGGTGACAGGAAACGCAAAGGCGTTTGGAGCAAAAACCTGGAGGACATGAAGAGGACCTCCTTGGGTGATACTGAAGTTTTCCTATTAAAGCTGAAAGGAACGGCTTCTTTACTAGCTGAGAGGTAAAAACTCAACTTGTGCCACATCCAAAGGATTCACATCTGAGTATCGTTTGTTCCAAACTGGAAATAATATTCAGAATTTATGTACAGCAATGCATTTTAAGTGAAAGTTCAAGCCCACAGTACTGCACAGCATGCACGGATTCTGCTGGACTGAAAGACAGCAGGAAACAAATGCACCCATCTGGCCACATAAATCAATCACTGCAATCTGAAGATACACCCACAGAAGGGAAAAATGATTAATAGATCTGTGAAGTGTAAATTTTTATTCAACTCTAAAAATCACACTAGAAATCGCTTGTTTTGAAGAACACCACGTCAAGGACATGAGGACTTTGCAATAGTGAGAGTCTTCTAAATCTGTCAGAAGAGGCAGGGTAAATGAAAGGCACGCAGTGAATCTGGACGTGGCAGTTGGAAGGGGGGCTGTGGCCGCATTTGTGCCGTTCCTACCCGCTCACTGTGGACGTGTGCCACCCAGCCCTGCACACCGCTGCCCCGCCTGCCACCCACTCTTGTGCCTTGGGTTGAGCGATTCCCAGGCACTTAACTTCATACCAGTTTTGCTCTCCATCTAATCCTCTCGGTAGATTCAAATCTCCACTATGGAATTACTGCTGCAGAAGCCGAAGGACCAGAAACTCTGCTCTCTGGTGAGAACTAAATGAGTGTTTCATTTACTGCGGGTGGGACAGCCCCCAAATAGTTGACAGATGAGGCAGTGTACTCTGCACAGAGCTCAGCGTTACAATTCAGAGCTCTTCTCCACTCGATCTCAAGCTGTTTTTCTAGCAAAGGGTCATATCAGGTAAATCCTGCTTTAAGGAGACTTCTAAGCTGCGGGCTTCTGGATCCAGTCAAGATCTCCCTGCCCCCTCGCTCTGGCATGTGGGACATTTCTGCACATTAGATCTACTGACTCACCTTAAAGAAAGTGTTACACCAGATCCGTTCCCAGGCACGTTTTCAGTACTAAAACCTCAGCCTCTTGGCTGACTTTGGCTCGTGCTCCAAATATTAGGTCCTCGGAAACCACCCACCTCAGAGACAAGCTGGGCTCTCATTAGTCTCTTGATAAACGAAGCTCTGACAGTCAGCCTGCAGCACTGCAAGGCAGCACCTCACAGATTTGAGGTTTTCTTTCTAAAACTTTGGACAACGTTTTTGTCTCTCAAATGGACTAGTTCCTGCCAATAGCGTGCTGACCGATTTTCGAGCATCTTCGTGGGTCACTTGGGAAGGATGATAACCATGCATCAGGATGCGGATGCAGCTGAATCCTTTGACACCATTAACAGGTTCTGTCATTTGGGGACCAGAAGGAGCCACCTTAATCTAAACCAAGCTGTCTTACCAATGGGCAGGCCTTGAAAACATGGGCTTTTTTAAATTGGCTGACACGAAGCTCACCCCTATCTCTATCAGCGTTGCAATAAATAAATAATTACAAAGTACTGCCGCTATTGTTATTAGCAGCCTGCGAGCAAGAGTTGAATCAGAAGAACACTGAAGAATGAAAACAAAACAACCAAACCTTCTCATGTTCATCTCTATTTCAAGTCAGACTCCTTCCACTGGAGAATGTGTTATATGCTCACCAGCACAACATCTCCAACCTTGGTTCCTGTCACTGTGGGCATCCTATTTACGATCACCACCGCAATTTTTTTGTTTGTTTGTTTGCTTTTTTCCTCTCTTCCTTTATTCAGTGACTCTTACAAACCTTTGGGAGGAGAAATGAAGACTACTATAGCAGCTTTTAAATTGACTCTTATATTAAGAATGTTATGTTTTTTATATCCGCTTTGAAAGGGTAATACAAAACTTATGAAATATTTACTAACTGTGATGCATAAACAACAAATCACCTCTTTTCCATTAAATATTTTTTGTGAAAGATATTTTTAATAAAATACTGCAGCCTGCAATTTAATTACAATGAGTAATTAAAACTTAGAGGATAATCATTTTTGGCAAAAAGTCAGTTTTTGTTAAAATTTTAAGATAGAAAAAAGATCCATATTACGACCATAATACTGTTAGTAATTAAGATAAATGCATCAATTATTAAAGATGCAAACATGTCAAGCAAGCATAACTAATTATTTGAGCATGTTAACAGTTGTTTAATGTTAACAAGCAGTGAATTATTAAAGACCCCATGTGTCACATTTTGGACTGCATAAAATATAATGTTCTGGAAGGGTTTATGATTTTCAGGTTTTGCTTCTATCTTTCCAGTCAGATAAGTAATAAATTTAAGATAACTCTGCATTTAAACTGTATTTCTCAAATAATTATCTGTAATTGCATAATGAAATGTTGTATTTCTCGCTTTACGAAGACTTCCAAATTCAGTGGAAATGACCCAAATATTTCAATAGGTGTTCTATGCTGTAAATACGTGAGCGTGCAACTTCTTAATTAAAAAGAGACAGGGTATTTGAGAAGCTTCAGCTGCCAGAGTAACAACTAAACGGAGATGAAAGAGAACATTTTGTGTGAGCTAATGCTCATGTTTGGTACCTGGCTTTGTATTTCAGTGGTTGAATACTATCCTTCCAGGGGGAAGATCTGTGAGATGCCCTTCAGCCAGCTCCTGGTGACTGTGCCAAGGCAGCTCCTCTCCCGTCTCCAACTACTTGCCAGGGATCCCACAGCATCTGACACACGAATAGAAAGCATCAGAATGGTTTGGAGTTGTACAAACTGTCACTATACATACCCAGTTTGTCCCGGTAGAGGCTTTGGTGGTGGTTTCTGGTTGTGTAGGGGTTTTTATTTCTTTTAGACAAACATAAAATTAGACTTATTTCATGTGAAAAGGCTTCTGTGAGCTGGACTTTCAGTAGACTGAAAAAAAGCAGACTTTTCTTTCAGTAGACTGAAAAGTCAAGTCTTTATGTCAATGCATTAGCTCTTAAGCCTCGAATTCCAGCGAGTCTCCAAAGGATTTACTGCAAATCAGAGAGGAGATGTCACATGATCAGTGATTTGAATTTCCAGATGCTTACTGCAATACCTTTGGTAGCCCTACCTCATCGTGTTTACAGACAGACAGACAGCTGTCAGCCCATCTGAGGGGGTGTCAGGGTGAACGTGCCCTGAGGCCAGCATCCCCCTTGAGCCACAGCTGAGCCTCGAATGTGTCTTGGCAACACTTGATCCCTCTGTGGCCACTGCAACCCTGGAAGGGTGAGCCCTCCTACCTTTGCATCAGTGAAGGGAGTGCTGGATGAACAGAAGCTGTTAATCTAGGTTACTTTGATGGGACCAGGGAGAAACAACAGAAGCTTTTACCATGGCACATCAAGGGGAAGGTGACCTCTGTGCCTTGCTGAGCGCCTGCCAAGCTCCTGCTTGTGGTCTCAGAAGACAGCAGACCTTCACCGCTGATGTCCCAAAGCAGTGGCCCCCTTACCAGAATGGGTGCCCAGCACCACCTTGGAGATTGCTGGTTTGAATTTGTGTCAGGGGGAGGAGAGGCCTGGAAGCACTAAGGAAATGTTTGTTTGTTTTTTAGCAACGTATTAATATGAATTAATGTTTGCAAAGCTCTTTGACATCTTCAGATGAAAGAGGCTATGCACAAATATTAGACTGTTAATTGGGTGGCTGGAGGGTATGCAGACAGTGCAGACCCAATGCAATACTTAGTTCTCCATACTAATGTTTAAAATCTCTTCTGCCTTGCAAAGAAGCAGAACTTTCAGCCACACAGTGGGCATATTTGAAAAGCTACTGCCCCGAAACGTAATCAGACTTCATAAATTCAAACCAGCACAGGGGTCAAAGTTAGGCACGCCCGCGTAAAGATGCCAATAACAAAACTATGGGAAGTTAGGAGAGCAGCACCTCGGGCTCAAGGCAAGAGGGGGATTTCAGGTGCTGGAGGACAGGCATGTCTTTTGCAGATAATTTACTGCTCTCAAACATGCACAAAGAAAGTTTGGGGACCATACCGGTCTTCTTTTTAGTTTATCTTATTTAGTAGTTTTCCCCTAATTTTTCTTCCCATTTCTAGGTGACCTCCCTCCTGTGACAAGGTCTCCCCATTATGACAGTAAGCTCTGATGATAATGTAGGTAACATTCAGACTGAGACCAAGTGCAGCAGAAAGCCATATTTCACTCCTGACCTTCAGCTCCCCCTCTAGTGCAATGCACACATTATATTTCCTTTCACTCATAGCAGGAGGACCAGTGAAACAACACCAGATGAAATAAGTGATGTTTCCTTAGCCAGATATTGGAGGGGGGGGGGGGAAATATAGATAGTTCTGCCATTTTTACTGCATACACAGTACTCGCCACGCAACTTTGTTGAGCTCACGTTAGATTTTAAGATCTCTGCTTAGCAGAGGCAGGAGGAGAAAGATGAGGCAGATCCCAGCCAGGCACGTGATGCACGGTGCTTTGCGGCACGCCCCAGCACCAAGGGAGAAGCTCCTGAAGGAACCCCAAAAGGTTTTCCTTCCATCCATCCATCCATCCATCCATCCATCCATCCATCCATCCATCCATCCATCGCTATCCCAGCCAGAACAACACATCCACTAAAACACAGGGAAAAGCCCTGGTGCTGGAGCTGCTCCGGAGCCCCAAAGCCCAACTTGGGGGTGTTCTCAGCTCCAGCACCAACTGCTGCACTCCACAGTAGCGCTGGCAAAGCTCCAGGCACATTCCTTTATGTGTCAGGCCTGAATCTCTTCATATGTTAGGGTAGAGCTGCACGTACAGTACTTCCCTTACTTCCAAGGCTTTTTTTTGCCATCTGTTTCTATTATGGGAGTTTATGGCAGAGAATACCTCAGACAGTACAGTATCTGTTTCTTTTCTGCGCTGCAGTTCTGGTTGCTGTGCTGCTTTATGAACAGAATGATAAAACTTGGAGCCTTCTTAATTCTCTCCTTTCCACCCCCATTTTTTTCATGGCACGTTGCAGAAATGGAAGGATTTTTTACAGTTCGTATTATTACGATGAGAGGCAATTTGAAAGAAAGTATGGAATTTATCAGGAAATGGAAATGTGACTACAAGGCAGCTTTTAAAAATCCTTTAATCATATCATGATTAAGAAGGTTTTTATATTGTTGCTTCTATGTTCTGCAGAGTATAGAATTTTGTTATAATCTGAAATTTGCCTTTTTTTCCAGAACAGGTGGCATAGGTGGTCTCTCACCCACATTTATTAAACCCCTGCACTAAAGCAGGGACTACACAAGCAGAAGGGCTCCGTGGATTTTCAGGAGCAATACTTCACAGCTCTTTGCATCCCCCAAAATCAAAGTACTTACTTGAAGCAGCATCGTGCCAACACGCTCCTGTCCCCCACGGCGTGTTCTCTGGGACCCCTTCACTCCTCGAGGAGAGGTGTTATTTTGCTGCTGTAAACTTTAGACCTTTTTTTGGTGACGTGAAGAGCGATTATCTGCGTGCAACGGCGTCACGTTTGGCTGGTGAATGTTTGCAATCATCCTCATTGTCTCTAGCCCATGAGGAGGAGGAGCTGTTGCACACTTCTTTAAAGGATGAATGAATGCAGGCTCGTAGGCAGAAGATTAGATAGGTATGAATTTGGCAAAGAAATCAAATGTAGACGCAAAGAAATCTCCTATTTGCCCATGGCTGGTTTGATCACATGGTGACCATCTGGAATTTAGATCAAGCTTTCAATAAAATACAAGGGACCACACTTCTGCAGCACTCTCAATGATAAATTAATATCTGAGCTGGAAGTACTACAAGAAAACAGTGATAAAGAAGACAAAAGCCACATCTCACATACTCCAATTGCACTCCATTTCCTGGTGTTTCTTCACTTCCCCTCCCTCCCCTCACCCATTAATATAAACATTATATGAGAAGTATAGTGAGAGCAATAAAAAATAAATGGCAATTAGAGCCAAGATCCAGAGCTAAGACAGGAGGAAAAAAGGAACAGAAACATTGGTCCTGATGGCCTTTTCCTGTTCCAATTTTTTTTAATGTTCTTCTGACCTTGATTAGATCTGCAACTTCTCATGTGAGGCTTTGAGATGAGTCCTATATTTAGATAAAAAAAAAAAAAAAAGCAGTACCACAAGGGAACTGCCAAGCACGCGGGGATCCATATGCACTTTGCCACGTTTTCTGAACCACACCGCTGCCCCGTATTTGCCCTCCTGATGGTAGCTGATTTTCTGCGTTGACTCTTGGGCACAACCTTCCAACCAAAAACCCTGGAGCCCTCTGAACTGCTTTGGGAGGTCTCTGCCACCCAGGAGCTGCTCACATCCCTGGAAGCCTCTCCCCGTTTACCACAGCACCTTGTCAACAGGAAAACCGTGTTGGGCAATCTTAGCAAGCAGTTTCTTACCTGAAGTAGTCTTCAGAGCCAAGGCATAAGGCTACCCAGAAAATCCAGAGCCTGGGAATTCTGCTTGTGCAGCCCCAAGCCCTCACCTTGGGAGTGCTGGTGGAGGCAATGGTCTGTGCCCAGTACCCTATTACTTCCCAGTGTCAAAGACAGCAGGAATTGTCCTCTCCTGTGGGCAGCACCATGCAAGACAGGCCTGCAAATAGGCTCAGATGACAACAAAGTCAAAATAGAGCAAACATGTTAGTTCTCAGGCTCATACTGCAGCCACACAAAGGTAGACCCCAGGTATAAGCAAACCTGACTTTCATCTGCTTAATATAATGAGCATTGCTGCAGTTCCCGGGCTTTCCTCCTCTTTTGAAGTGGGAGCTTTTTAGTACAACACAGAAGTGCTGTGCTAAAAACGTGTTCTTCTCCACACACATCTCCCTCAACCCATTAGTTTGCTTTTCATTTCATCCTCCCACCACCTTCAAGCCAAGGGTATTTAGACAAGCTTTAAGAGCTTGGGAGCCATGTTCCTCCTTTGCCTTCTCCCTGAGGGATGGCAAACTGTGCTGTAGGCAGCACACGCGTGCCGAGGCCATTACAAGGGGTGTGGAAAGGCACCAAGGACCCTCTGTCAGTGCTTCCAAAGATGTGGTGCAGCCAGCTGGACCGCAGCAGGAACCCCAGCACCGCAGCACTCGGGCACAACGGTCCCCAAGTGCATTTCCAACCCCTCTGCCTTCAGGATTTCTGCCACCTTTCAGGATTCAGAGAGAAAGGAGGAAGTCAAACACAATAACTGCAATGTCTGCCCAGGAAGGATTACAGCTGGTCTAGTGTGAGTCTATTTCACAACTGAAAATGAAAGGTGTTCACTTCTCCTGGATGATAGGGATGCAGGTCCATTTGGCCCAAAGGAAAACACAGGTTCTTTCTAGTGATAGGTAACAGAAAGAAAACAGATGCCTAGGACAAAGGGTAAAAAATACTGTCTGGAAAAAGCAGGGGAGGGGAATACTCTGTGCCTCTTTTTAAGGGAAAAAAAAAACAAACCAAACAAAAAAGAACTCAGACTGCTTTAATTCTTGTTGAGAGAGGTAATATTCACATTTTTGCGTGATCTGCCCTAGTTTTGTCCTGCTCGGGCAGGGGGGTTGGACTCGATGACCTTTGGAGGCCCCTTCCAACCCCTAACACTCTGTGATTCTCTGATTTCCAGCAAATCCCTTTCAGCCCCAGTCAGAGGACAGTTATGAACCCTCCGTGTCAGTCTCCCCCTTCACATTACTTCTGCCAGAGAACAGATTTTAAGAACTAAACAAACATTAATGGTTAAAAAAAATTTAAAAAATCCAAGAGCCCTTCAGTTTCATTTGTATTTTAGGTTTAAAGGAGTGATTTTTTTATTTTTTTTTTTTTGCTTACTGTTCGGATCAATAGATTATTTCAGTAATAGAAATACTAATGTCCTTAAATCTATATTTTTTTTCCTGCAAATCACCAAAAAGTCTCTCCCGGATTAGGCCTCCCAACCAACTGATTTAGTTATGTGTCACAGGAGCCTCAGTCTCTCATTTTTCTCTTTTCCTGGGCTGAAGGAAATGCTTATTGGTACTGTACTTTAAATCCTATCCAATGGAAAGCAATGTTTCACCATTTATCTGCCCCTGACACATTTTTATGTAAACCGTTGCAAAGGGAAGGGATTCACATGTGTTTTACCAGCTCCCCTAAAGTACAAATAAAAGGCATCCAAGGTTCAAAGAGTTAAATTAACCAACGGCTTCCTCTGCCGTGCTTGGCCCCCACCCTAAGCCCCTCTCCTCTCTCTCAGGGCTATGCTTGATTTATGGTGTGATCCATCCCTGTTGGGAATTGACAGTCACTTTCATTTTCTGGTATTTTTTTTTCCTTTCCCTGCCAAGGTCACCAGAGAGAGGGCCCTCCAAGTTTTCTGCATTCGTCCTCCTTCACCCTTCCACCAGCTTGGCCTCATGAATCATCCCGTCTTCACATTGAACTCCTGATGCTTCTCTTCCACCAAACTGCCCGACTTCCGCAATTTTTCTTCATTCTCACTAACAATTTGGTAATGAAATATTGATTTTTAGTTAGATTCAAATAGATGTTATTAAGTTTGCATTGATAAATCGTTCCCTTTCTCAGGCTGGAAGTACCTCAGTCAAATTCTAACTGCGCTTTCATACCTGGTGATGTATTAATTTGACATATTTGTCACCCAAGCTGCCTGGCTCAGACTTAGAGGAGGACGTCTGTCCTAATTGCTGCTATTTCACAGAGAAGGTGTAATTCTAGCTGATTTCTTCCAAGGATTTTAGTCCTAAAATAAGATCTTCGCAAATTATTTTCATAGGGTTTTTACTAGTAGAACAAACAAACTAATGTGTTGGGGTTTTTTTTTCCAGAAGGGAGAGGTAAACATTCAAAAAAAGCACTGGCCAATTAATGTTAAATGTTTCCAGTGAATTTTGCTACTCGAAATATATTCTATACCAATGAATTTGCCATGGATTGAAAGACAAGGAGTTCTTTTCACTCTCCTTAGTGAGAATTGCTGGATATATAAGACTATAAAAAAAAAAAAAAAAAAAAAAATCACCTAAAAAAATCCCCTGCTCCCTTAACTAGTTAAGCAAAGTACATGCCCAGTACAGTAACCCCTCCAGCAGAGTTGAAGGTGGGACACAGGCAACATGAGGTGACACAAACTGTGTCAGCATTGCATCATCTTTCACCTACGCAGGGGATAAGGTTCCTGGTCCCGAGACTTCACCGAGGGCAAAAATTGTGATCACAGATAGAAATACGAATAAATAACACACACACGCAGAAAAAAAAAATAAGAAAAAGAAATAAAAAAAGACCCATGCACTTGCCCCCTGTGAAATACTCAGGCCTTGTTCACCACTGTGGGACTACTTCAAAAATAGCTGCTGCTGCTGCACCCCCGCGTGCCCCCACCACGGGCTGCGGCCAGCGGTGCCCGGGGGCAACGCACGGGGCAGAGTCCTTGGAAATCCAGCTCAAATCCAGCTGACAGGAGGGGAGGGAAGGCCGCACACATTCTTCTGGCCGCTCGGCGTACGTCTCGAGTAACGATTAGTTTAAAATTACACTCAGTTAAAAGTTTAAACGGAGGTTTTGCAGCTGCATCAGTTCCAAGACTTGAATTTCAGCTGGGCTGCAACGTGAGCTGCCTTTCTGCATCTGTCATTCTGCACCTGGAAAAATGTCACCTTCCCAGTGTCCCAGCAGCAGATACCTGCTGAAAAGTCAACCTCCAAAGAGTATTAGGAGACAAAAGAAGAGGAAAGGGGAAGGGAAAAGAAAGAAGAGGAAAGGAGAAGGGAAAAGAAAGAAGAGGAAAGGGGAAGGGGAAAGAAAGAAGAGGAAAGGAGGAGGGAAAAGAAAGAAGAGGAAAGGAAAAGGGAAAGGAGAAGGGAGAAGGGAGAAGGGAGAAGGGAGAAGGGAGAAGGGAGAAGGGAGAAGGGAGAAGGGAGAAGGGAGAAG